>ONZP01000359.1:0-43981 GCA_900312805.1 Fusarium torulosum
GACAACCCACCCACCCCAATTCAATTTAACCCACCACTCTCCGTCAGCAAATCAGCACGCTTTCGCACTTCGCTTCGCCTTTTCAACTTCACGACTTTGAAGCCTATCATCGTCGCCAGTATCGTCTTGATCACCTTTATTGGTCGCATTGCCTGTCACCTGACGGTTAATGCCTGCGGAGCCGATTATTACCCCAGATTCGAGTTCCGTTTATCAACTTATTGAAACGAGGTTGTACGAGTAAGCTTTGAGCGCGCTCAAGACTCTATCAAACCGTTCACCTGCGCTCGTGTGTGTCTATCGGCATCCCGCATCACAAAAGGTACGTAGAGATTCATTTTCTGGTTGCATTTCTAGAACTCCTTCAATACCTTTCTATTTTTGATACGTGTTTCTTCTGCTGTTTTCATTGTTCGTTGCCTGGGCCCATGGCCACGTGCAAGCCAGAAGAACAAACGCGTCGTGTCAGCAGCACAGCATATCGTTGACTTTTCTTCAACGGAGAAACGCGTCTTTCCTTCAGCGCAGCTTTCACAAGCGCGTTGTTGGGTCTTCGTGGTACGAGGAGAAGCTCGTCGTTGTTTGATGACCACTTACACCAAATTCTGCGCCAAAGCTTGCACCAGACATCGACTTAGACTAACACCGTCAATAGCTATTGAACCAACCATTTACCTGATCGAAGGGATCACCCGAATGTATGTATCACGTGTTTTCCTCTATCATTTGACTTGTACCATCACCTTCTGGCCATAATTCATTTGTATCTATGGGCGTAGGACAAGAGCATGCCGTTTTTCGATCTGCCTGTTTTACACATACAAGCAAGATCTGTTGCGTTGCCTAATCTGGTTTCCACGACACCGCACATTATCCCCTCTGCGCCATGGAACGATGCACTCGAGTGTTTGCTTCGTGATGGTTTTGGAAGAGATCCACGATTAACTGCCCTACCCTGGCATTTCCCTTGCCTCACCAACTTGATATGTACACCCGTCTTTCCCAATGTCCACTTCATGTGGCCACTCAATACCCCGCCCAAGGACTTGTTGCGAGGCGCAGGGTCGCAGCTATCCAGATCCCCGGAAGGGTCCAGGTCACTGTCGCCAACCAGCTTGATCATCGCCTTGCCTTGCTTCGTCGAAAGTTCAACGACCTCTATTTGGTCGAGGCGTCCCAAAAGCTGAGAGCACTGTGCGGTAGAGCGAATGGGCATTCGTCGTTTCCAATTGTCTTCACTGGCAAAGCACGTCAGTGACATCAGTCGCTACACGGAAATTCTGAACAAGAATCACCACACACTCTATACTATAGCTTCAGATCTGCCCAACGTAGGAAGTATTCTACTTTGAGGCCCCAGAGATCAATGACCTTACAGCACCTTCAACTTTGGGCTCGGAGCTAGTGGGCTGGCCGAGTGGGAGATGTGGGTCTATCCGTTGCATGTTCCGTCATAGTCATGCATGGGACTCTGGGTTGCCAACGCATCAAGAGTGGCTTTCCAAACGCGCATCTGCACATTCACCCTTCCCGTCCCCGTTTTTACGCCGTTCCCCTTACCCTAGCTTAACATATATACACCTTAGCTAACGCCTATGGTTGGACAGATCTTAAGACAAGCAACTGACCAGCCAGCGCCTTCTCTGACGCTTCTTGCCCAGTGCTTATCTGCTCCCTCTGGTCTTGCTTTCTAGCGTGGCTGTGTAAACCGCCGCACCAGCCACTCCAGGCAGAATAAGCCACAAGATATCAGCCTGTATATTCATCGACCATCAGGACAGCTTTGTCCCGTTTCGGCTTGCCAGCTCACTCACGCGTACCCAATTACCTTGGCGTGTTTCCTCCAGAGTCTTTTGGATTCATCTTGAGAAGATTCTTCAACCCAGTAGCCTGGCTGTACCAAGACGATACATCGATTTCCAGAATTGCATATTTATCCATTAACTATTGCGGATTGTCAGAACGACTTATTGTCACGCAAGACAAGTACACCTTGATTTTACGCGTGTTCAACGAAACCAACGCGACGAGGACGCAGTTCCTCGACACTTACCGTTCAGACTGGACTCTTAGTGGATAATGGACTACGGCCAATATCAACAACAAGGACAGAACACAAACTCCGGCTACGCGAACTCTGGTGCTGCTAATAACATCACTTCACCCACAAACAATATTCCACAGCACACTGTGCAGTCGTCGCCTATTCTCTCTACTCAGCAACAGCAAGGCCAAACCCCAGGTCACAACATGTATCAACCACCGTACGGAGTGGCCCAGCAGGGCATGCAGCAAGTCCACTATGCCATGCCTGGTATTCAGGCCGCCGCAATGGCTGCCACTGCGGCTGCGTCTGGTCAGAACTATGGTTATATGTCTTCAGACCCGAACATGCCTCAGAGTTCACCTCGCATGGGCTCCAATGCCAAGAAGGATGGACGCCAATCCCCTCGCATGAACAGTATGTCCCGTCGAATGAGTCAGGTTACGAGCCCCGGCGTTCCTACCGCGCCGATGATGAGCCATGCCGGCGCGCGACCCGGTGTTGCCCCACCCCAAATGCCGGCTGCGCAGATGCAACATACACAATCGCCCGAAATGACGGCTGCCAGCGGCGCCGAGGAATCGCCACTTTATGTCAATGCTAAGCAATTTCACCGCATCCTAAAGAGACGCGTTGCACGTCAAAAGCTAGAGGAACAACTTCGATTGACGTCGAAAGGACGAAAACCATACCTTCACGAGTCACGACATAATCATGCCATGCGCAGACCTCGCGGTCCTGGTGGGCGCTTTCTCACTGCGGAGGAGGTCGCAGCTATGGAGCGTGATGGCGATAAAAGTCTTGATGGAAAAGACAATGCTGTGGGAGACAACTCGGGAGCTGGAACAAAGCGCAAGTCTGAAGCCGGCTCGGCAACATCCAATAAGAAAGCTAAGACGGATACAGCGAGCCCAGGGGATGATGAAGACGAGGATGAGGGTTGATACCGCGTGTAAATACGTGTTAACTCTCTTTCTTCTTTTCGACCCGTTAGCGGTTTACGACGTCACGATAGCACGATTGCTACTTTTTTCTACCGCTGCCTTGTTTGAAATTGGCCCGGGTTGGTTGACGCAGAGCGAGCAGTTCCTTTTAGATCAGACGGAGGATGTCTTCGCTTCATACCAGGCTGGAGTTCTTTTGACGACACCTTCGGTTTTGGTTCCAGGAGTTATATCGTCAAGTTGAAACCGGACTTTGCGTCTCACCAGGAAGGGTTTCATTTAATACAGCACTTGACTGGCAACAGCTTGCCATACCTATCGCTCGCTCGATGAGTGTGGCGTTAGGGATGTACTATGGACAGAATGCATGGACGATTCGGCATGACGGATACCCCTACTTCCTTATTTCATTCGGTCTCTTCTCCTATGTTCTTGCGATCTCGTTTTTTTCTTCACTTTCTTACGGAGTACATATCAACATTAGATCACTCGCTATTGCAGATGTCGGTCTGGCTACCAACAGCAAGCCATATCGTCGCTCCGCTCACTGAATTGAGTGAAACTTCTCGTGCAGGTGCGAATGGGAAAGTCGGAAACACAAAAGAAAAAGAAAGAAACTGCCATAGGGTATGAGATGGAGGAGATGTTGGGGTGCATTCCTTATCATCTAGGTCCCCCTAGGAATGTATAGGTTTAGAGTCGGATGATGGTCTGGCGTTGGATCGTGGTAAACATGGGAAGTGTTTGAGGATTAAAGCTTGTATTGTTATTTAAGATTTCACGATTTTCGTTGTAAAAGAACTCGACTTGCGACTAGATTTGTGACCTGAACTGCTGGCAGCGATGAACGCTGCGTCAGCCACCAATGCAATCTAGTCTGGACTCAACTCTACATTGACTGATCATGAACTCGACATTTGGTAGAAAAGAAAACTTCCTCTTGTAAGCTCAGGTACTTGACTCTTAGTCGACCCTTTGCCTAACGTGATGTTAGATGTGGGATATATATGTAGGGGATCTATTGAACACGGCGCTATTTTACAAATTGGTAGTAAAACAGAAACAATTGAACAAGTGCAGTCTTCAGCCGTGAGTATAAGTACATGATAGTGACAGTAGCAGGTCTTTAACTCCTCGCTCCTCCGTGCCTCGTAATTCATAATCATAGATCGTAATCGTAACATGATGAAACAGTTAGTATACAAAACCCATTTGTCGCCAGAAAAACGATGTCGTAAAACATATCAACACACACATAAAACTTGAGGAGTATAGTCGTAATAAATGCCGAACACCAAACACATCAAACTTGTCCCAAGTCATCCATCTCGACTCTGGGTGTGACTTTCTCACCCCATGGCCATGCCATCCTCCTCATTGGACACGTACGACTGCTTCGTTTCAGCCTGGCCGCAGCGATGGAGCGGTTGTCAGGAACGTCGTTGATGTCTCGCGATCGACTTCGGAGACGAGTGAAAAGACGAACGGGTATGTTCCCGATGGCACCAAGTTTGCGAAGTAAGCGGCCAAAGGAACGAGTTTGTAGAAGAGTGATGAGAAGCATAAAGGGGACGCAGACAAGGACCATTGTAAGAGCAAACCGCCAGTCTGTTGCAGGGATTGTGAAGACTGTCATGCCAAAGACGGACTGAGTAATGTTAGTGAGGCTGATATGTAAGGTAGGTCCGACAGACGTACCGTGACGAAAGTAAGGGGCAAAAAGATCATGCTAATCATGGTGAGTATGCGGATGTTATCACCCTGCTCAATCGCCCTTCGACTCTCCTTGATCGAACTACCACTAAAGAGCTGATCCCGTAAATTCTCAATCTCCTTGCGTGTGCGCTCGTTACGCTTCAGAACCTCTGTAAGTTCCTGAATAACCTTGTCAAACTCCCGGCGTAAATTGGCCATGTGGTCACGGTAAGCAATGCCATCAGGCGATTCAGGGGCTGCGTGTGGCCAGAGGATCGGATGAGTACCGGCCCAGAAACTGTCGGTGAATGTGTCGACATATGCAGCAATCATTGACTTGATGCCTGTGTTCACCACAGCGAGGGTGTTGTACGCCCAGAAGTATCTTCTGATGTACGTGAAGTATTTGTCTTCAAAGAGAAGCTTGTCTCTTAGCTTAGGGTCAAACATGAATTCCGGCTTTATATGTTAGTAAAGCTGTGAGGTATGAAAGGCAGACAGGACGTACAGGAGGAGTTATGAGCTTGGTGACTCGCTCATGGAGGATTAGGTTCCGTTTTGTTGCATCGCGATATTCAGAGATGAGCAGGTCCAGGAACGCATACGGTCCATTGACGCACTTCTTCTCGAACTCTTTGCCTCGAACCGTATGAGAGTTGTCTGGAAAGCTCTGTATGACAAGCAGCTGCCATGGTCCAAAGGTTTCAAACAAAAGGCCCTCTCGAGCACGCTCCCTTCGAGGCTTCATAACAGGAGCTTTCTGAGGCTCACCACCAAGCGACAAAGCCAACACTGAGCCGCACTCTGCAATGTCAATGTGGTCTCCCATGCGACTCTCCGAAGGTCGTTTATCGAACCGCTGCCAAGGAGCTGGCTCAAGAGGAGGGTCGACAACGGTGTAGTATTTAAAGACGAAGAAGAATGACCTTTGGCGAACATTGGCTGTGGTGAGTGTAGGAGATATTGATGACCCGACAGGAAGAGGCATTGGTGAAGGCGGAGTGGTAACAGGTAGGTTGGATGTGATATGAGAGGGAGGCCGTTCGTACGCTCGGGTCATGAAGGCGTGAGTGCGGCCACGGTTGGGCTCGTCGGAGAGAAGATGAGTGAGAAGTTCAGGCATGTCGAAATGGGGAGACATGGTGAGTTGAAGGGCTGCGAGAATCAGAGGTGTAGGCTCTTGAACGATACTGAGTAATGTTAGGCTAATATTGATACCGTGATACTTTGGAGGGGAGCACATACGTAATTCGTCCTACAGACTGGCCGCTGGGATTGACAGTCCGGATAGTCTCCCAAACCGTGGGAGCATCAACATTATCTGCTGAACTATCGCATGGCCCGTTGCCTGTATACTTGAGATTGATTTGATCGTCCCCATCTCCATCAGCGTTGAGCTTAACGAGCTTACAGCCGTGTTCGATCTCGTAAACTTCAAAAGTGGACTGGTTGTACTGTTCCCTCTCATAATCTGCAAAGTCTCGAAAGGATAAGGCTGTAAGAATGTCGGAGCGACGCTTCATGACCTCGTCGAGAAGAGAGGTCATCTCAGGAGTAAACTTAGTGTCGTGGAGATAGTTCAGGAGCTGATCATCTTCCCAGTGATCGCGATGGAGATGACCACGAACTACATTAAGGGGATACTCCTCGACCGCTCGTGCCGTGGCTGTGATCGCGGCCGGGAGCAGAGGAAGGAAGGGGACGTCTTCGTTGTGCGGGAAGGAGGCACAATGACTGCCGCTTGGTGAGTCCATATAATGTGGATGCTCAGTAGAGAAGGACGGTCTTTCTTTGGTGCTCTCAAAGGTAGCAGCTCGGGCACGTCGATATGGGGTAAATAGGGAGTTCTCCGTCAGTCCTGTAGAAGCTCTCAGTGGTGGTGTAAGTGCACCATGAGATTCAGGCACAGGGACGCTGTTGTGAGCACGGCTCTCGACTGTGTCAGGTTGGCGAGCGACGAGTCCATCTTGAAGGGTTGTAAGAGCGTGTAGATATTGTTCGCGGAAGAGGTTGGTTGCTCTGACAAGATCGTCTAGAGCCTGGGAGGAGGTGTTTGTGGTCATTGATAAGTATCAGGTTCACGTCACTTGGCTCGATAGTGTTTAAATGCCCATGTTCATTATACAACTATCTGAGTCTCTTTCCTAGGGAGGAGGGATGGATTCTGGTGGAAGGGGGAGAGGGTTATTTCTACTTCTACCTCTCCGTCCTTGTCCACGAGCCTCATCTATCTCTATCGGCGGATCCCGATGCATATTGCGGCTGAGTCCTGCTCGGTCAACATCCACGGCTAGGTAAGGAAGACTGAGGGTGTCAGAAAACTTGGTTACTTTATGATAGGAGACAGAAAGATTTAGACAGTGTTTGTATGGGCTAGACAGCCCTTTACCCAATCTTTTTATGCAATGCCAGCAAGATGGTCATATTTTTTCTAGCACCCCTTGGGTACGGGTAGGTAAGAGGAAAAGGCAAAGCAAGTGAAGATCTTTGGATGAAGCAAAGATATGCGAGGCTTCTAGCGTGCCAAGGACCGCGGGCACTAATTGATGACTCTAAAGGCTAACAGAACATTCCAAGTAACTGGCACAAGATATGAGACGCAGCTTTACTTTCAATCTTGTTTACAAGGTATATCAGAAATAGGGCTGTTGCTGTAAGCCTTACAAATCCCAAACCATGGCAATAAAGCTCCAATCCTCTTGAGATGGAGTGAGAGAATGAACAGAGACTGGCGACAAGGCCTGCTAGGACTTTGATGACGAGGCTGTACATACACCAAAAAAGGCGTCTGGTCGATCACCAACACAACGCAACATTCGCTTTAACACGGCTCCGGGCGGTTGATAACGGATTGAACAAGGACGGAATGGCGGAACGAGGTTGAAGGCATCTGCTTACTCTGCAATCCAATATCTATTCCCAATCCTGTACGTCATGCAACCCTTGCCTCTCATGAACCGGGCGACCCTGAACGTGAAAGAGGCAGAAGATGGGGGCGCCATATCGCGGGGGTTAGAGTTCTGCAACGTCCACGTGCTGAACTTCACCATATCAAACCTTATTCTTATCGTTGATCTTCTTGATGCTGAGCAAATGCCATTACGTTTGGCATGTGCCTCAATCATTGGCAGTGATTGCAGTACTGTCAACATCTGTTGCTATACTTCTTAACTTGAGCATCACGCACTAGCTTCTCCGGATATAATTGATAGCTGCGTGCCTTACAACGACATGTTTTTATTCATGGACCATACGCATGTCCAAGCGATAGACTTAACCTATCTTGTCGACCCGACTACCTTAGCTCTATACCCAAGCCGCCCGCCTGCCTGATATCATTCATTCCCTTTCGTGTCCTCATAACTCTATTAAACAAATAAGTCCCGGCCGGCATATTAAAACACTTTAATAGCGATGTCCAATGCTTGGTATCGCTGCCAAATCGCATCGCATCGCAATTCTCCAAACTTCACCTGCTTAGGAAGCGACGCTGACGGGCTTCGCTGAAGATGCTGTTGCGGGCTTCTCGGCGGCGTCAACCTCCATGGCATCGCCTTCAGCCTCGCCCTCGACTTCACCCTCAACTTCATCCTCCTCCTCGAGCTCATCCTCGCTCTCACCCTCGATATCGACACTGCCATCGTCCGACAGCTCTTCCTCATCCTGGGCGTTTTCTCCTTCATTCTCAACACCAGCCATCTCGGCATCCTCTCCGTTGCCGGTCTTGGCCTTAGCACTGGCCTCTTCCTCAGCGGCCTCTTCAGCAGCCTCCTCCTCAGCCTCTTCGGCACCGTATTCGTCACCATCAGCGACAAGATCGGCTTCAGGTTGCTCAGGGGGGAACTCGGCGGGGGCAGATGCCTCGGAATCCCTAAAGGCAGGTTGGTTAGCTTGATAAACATCGACTTTTTGCTGTGCACTTACCACTTAATGGCAAATCGAGTAACTCGGGGCTTCTCTGCCAGCACATTTCGCTTCACACGCTCGATGATGGGCTTGGCAGGGGGCTCAGCGGCCAATTCCTCAGAGTCGTATTCATTGTTGACATAGTAGCCGACGCGGATGAACTCGCGTCCGTCGTAGGCGCAGGTCAGGAGAATGACAGTGACACCGATAATTTCGGCATCGGGGATGCGAGAGATGTTAGGGGCATCGGCCGAGAAAACGAACTTGTTGACGCCGACGGGGATGGGGCCGACGAGAAGAGAGTCGAGTTCTTGGTCGTATTGATCGCTGAGAAGCGTTAGAAGAAGCGGTGTGAGGAGGGACCGATCAAACTGCTGCATACCTAGTAGCGGATCCAACGTAGGTGAGCTTCCACTCAAGATCTGTCCCACGTTAGCGTTGTGATTTTTGCATCAGTGCAAAATGATACGAACCCTTCTCAAGCGGCTCAAGACATTCAAAGGTGATCTCGAAATCGTACTTGTCGGTGAACTTGGCAGGGTTGTTCAAAACATTGACGCCCAAAAGCGAAACGACAGACATTTTGTTTGAGGATGGGGGGTATAGATGGGATAGACTGTAAGCAAGAGCACGCAGTGCAGGTGGCAATGAGCAAAATTTGACGAGAACGAAGATGAATAGAAAGAGTAGAAGAGTGTCTGATTCAACGGGATGCGTGAAAGTTAAGGTGGGAAGAAGCACGGTGTGAGATGTAGATGTAGAAGAAGAGAGAAGACGAGAGGAAAGTGGGTGGATGGTGAATGGTGGATGGAAAGCGGCGAACTAGTCTTAATAGTATGCGAGCAAGGGTCAAAGAAAACAAGAGCGGATCGATTCTTGGTTGCGATGGGAGATGACTTGCCCTGGGCGTCGGTCGAAAATGTGAGGAGCGACACCAACAGTGCCAGTGCCAGCGACAGTGGCAGGCGCAGACGCAGACGCAGTGGGACGCGTTAGGCGGTCACACCCGCGTAGAGAGGTTGCGTTTTGGGAAGAACGCGACCACCCTAGACTCGAGGATGAGTAACATTGATCATGTGATCTAACCAATTAGTTGTTCCTTCACTGAAGGACTTGAGTAGTTTAATTATCTAATTCTTTACCGGACCGCATATTCCATATTATATGGCATTAGGTAGGGTGGCATTTGGAGCTAATATACAGTCTTGTTATTCTCCTCAACAACAATTCTCTATTCATATAACCTCAATTCTATCGATTCGATTGGGTATTCGTAGACCCACCAAAGTGCGGCTCTCAATACCAGTTTACCGCCTTTGACCGACTTAAACCCAATCGGGGTTCTGCCGTGCATGCTTTGTTCAAGCCTGCTATTCTTTGTTGGAGCTTTCAGACTTTGAGACGCTTGGTAAGAATCATCCGCGCGCAGCTCGACGCACGACGCATTTATCTTCCCGATTCGACCTGTTTTTTTCGCAATCGCATTTGTCTTGCCGTTTCCGATTTCACTTGTCAAGCGCCGAATCCAGCCAGATATTATCCGGAGCCAGTTGGCGCAGCTCCTGGAACTTGTCTTGTGTTCGCGACAAATCTTACCAGTTCTTCAGTCGTACCATCAGGGACTGCGCTCTCAGTCGCCCTCATCGCGCTTTTTTTTTTATCGAGATACCCGCAATTACACCGAACAGCGATCACTGGACTCTCTCGGTCTTTGAACTTCCGATTACCATCCGCGATTCAGGCCTTGCCATTCTTGGTCTCGCGGCTTTGCCCGACGCGTCCACAGAAGATCGCTTGAGCCACGACCGAGAAACTCACCACACGACTAGTTTCCGAACATTGCAGGATGGCTTCCGATGGTGCTTCATGGGATGGAGAGGATGTTGGGGCGCCGGGTGATCAAGTTCAGCATAGCGAGGAACAAGTTGATAACTATGCTCAAGACTCTCTCGCCTCTGGTGATGCTGATGCAGCAGATAATGGTACCGAAGATGATGGCGGAGAATATGATCCAGAGTCAGTCACTATTGGTACACCTGCACCGATTGCTGAACAAGCTGCGTCCGCTACTCCTCAACGCCAACCGGCTAAGCCTAAGATGTCAGGAGGTTTCATAGTTGAAGCTTCTGATGACGAGGATGAGGATCAAGATGAAGCTGAGCAGCCTGCCAATGCTGCTACCCCGTCGGAATCAGCACCATCTCAAAGCCACCCTGGTCCTTCCACTGCGTCTGATGAACACATTGTCCCAGTTCCAAATCATGCATCTGTCCCTCCTCCTGCTGTCCCCTCCAATGTGACTCCAGCCATGCCTGGTCTCGATCCTATTACTTTTCTTGAAGCCCGTATCAAAGAGGATCCCCGTGGGGACATGGATGCTTGGCTTAACTTGATCGCCGACCACAGACGCTCCAGCCGACTCGACCAGGCTCGAAGTACCTACAATCGTTTTGTGGAGATTTTCCCCCAAGCTGTGAGTAAGATTGTTCATTGTCCGTAATACGTACTAACGACATTCACAGGCTGATATTTGGGTTGAATGGATCGAGATGGAGCTCGGACTCGACAACTTCGTTGATGCCGAGCAGCTTTTTGGCAGATGCCTTATGACAGTTCCTAATGTCAAGCTTTGGACAGTCTATCTTAACTACATTCGCCGTCGCAATGACCTCAACAACGACCCAGCAGGCCAAGCTCGTCGAACTGTCACTCAGTCTTATGAGTTTGTCATCGACAACATCGGCGTTGACCGAGATTCTGGCAATATTTGGCAAGATTATGTTCAGTTCGTCAAGAATGCTCCAGGTCAAATTGGCGGAACAGGGTGGCAGGACCAGCAGAAGATGGACCAGCTCCGCAAGGTTTACCAACGTGCTATTGCTGTCCCCATGTTGACCGTCAACAGCCTATGGAAGGAGTACGACCAATTTGAGATGGGACTCAACAAGATGACCGTGAGTTTCATTCTTCTAATTGCGGTATAAACTAATTTCATTAGGGTCGCAAATTCATCCAAGAACGCTCGCCAGGCTACATGTCAGCGAAGAGTGCCAACATTGCTCTGGACAACATCACCAGACATCTCAGACGCACAAACCTCCCAAGACTCCCACCGGCGCCAGGTTTTAATGGTGACCAGGAATTCAGAGACCAGGTGGAGATGTGGAAGAAGTGGATTGCCTGGGAGAAGGAGGACCCCCTGGTGTTGAGGACTGACGAGCCTAAAACATACAATCAGCGGGTACTTTATGTCTACAAGCAAGCATTGATGGCACTGCGTTTTTGGCCTGAGATTTGGGTCGATGCTGCAGAATGGTGCTTCCAAAACGACATTCGCGAGAACGACAAAGAGATGGGTACTGAATTGCTACTTGAGGGCATCCGAGCAAACCGCGAAAGTGTGTTGCTTGCTTTGAAGCACGCAGACCATATTGAGGTCAACTATCCTGGCAAGGAGGTTGACAAGGTGGAGTTTGCCCAAGCTGTTCGCAAACCCTACGATGATGTTCTTGAGACGTTGTACGAGTTGGGCGACAAAGTCAAGGAGCGGGAAAAGTTGGAGGTCTCCACACTCAAGCAGGCCGCGGCACAAGACCCCGTTCAAGCTTCCATTGAGCAGAACGATGACGATGACGAGGAAGAAAGCAAACCCAAACGATCACCTATCGAAGAGCGCATCCTCGCAATTCAGAGAGGATACTCAGCTGAGACACAACTCTTGTCGCGCACGATTTCCTACGTTTGGATTGCCCTTGCAAGAGCTATACGCCGCATTCAAGGTAAAGGCAACCAGTCAGAGGGTGGCCTGCGCAAGGTCTTCACCGATGCGCGACAGAAAGGACGGCTCACAAGTGATGTCTACGTCGCTGTGGCTTTGCTTGAGTCTGTTGTCTATAAGGACCCAGTTGGCGCCAAGATCTTTGAAAGAGGCGCGCGTTTGTTCCCGAACGATGAGGTTTTCATGATAGAGTACTTGAAATATCTCCACTCTAAAGATGACACAACCAGTAAGTGGATGATATTCCGTGATGAGGACTGAGCTAACCACTCATAGATGCGCGAGTCGTGTTCGAGACCTGTGTCAACCGATTAGTTTCTAACCCAGAGACACTGGCAAAGGCCAAGCCCCTTTACGCCTATTTCCACAAGTACGAATCGCAGTATGGCGAGTTGTCACAGATTTCCAAACTGGAGGAACGAATGGCAGAGCTCTTTCCGGAGGACCCCAAGCTCAATTCTTTTGTGGCCCGGTTCTCTACTGATAAGTTTGATCCAATTGCTTCTCCAATCATCATCTCAAAGGCAGTGCAGATGCGACCAAAGCAAGCTATGCCTATGATGATTGAGCAACAGCAACAGCAGCAGCAGCAGCCTCTCTCGTTGCGGAACAGTCCTATGCCACCTCGACAAGAACAGAGTCCTCGTCCGCAGTATGTCAGGGCAACTGCTTCACCCAAGCGACCTCTTGCCGTTGACGATGAGGAGCTCAACCCCCCCAAGCGACTTGCTAGAGGCGTGTCGCCCCTCAAGGGTGCCGCGGGTCGCCGCCTTGATCAGCAACGCCGTAACCAAGCATCAGCGTTACACAGAGATATCACCTTCCTGCTCAACATCCTCCCACCTTCTCAAAGTTTTGATGCCCAACGTCTGAACCCCACAGCCATGGTCTCCATTCTTCGAGATACCCAACTCCCTGACTATGCCACGCTGAAGGCTGCTGGTGGTGGGCAACCGCGCTTTGGCAATCCCTCCCACACAAGGCAAACTTCGGGTGAGTTCGGCAACCGACCGTTGAGCCCATACGGAAGAGTGGCGTCGGCAGCAGGCGGGTATAGGAATTCACCGCTGCGGCCAGAGACCAACAATGCCTACCAAGCAAACCCCTATCCCCAACCTGATGCGGGTGGTCAAACAGCCGCATGGCCGCAGGCACCTGGTGGATATGGTGCACCAGCGCCTGGCCAGTATGGAGGATACCGATTCTAAGATCAAGACGTATATGGAGGGAACACTAAATGGTCACTGGCGCAAAATCCGGGTTGCAAGCAGTGCGTTCTAATAATACCAGTAAAAAGGAATTTGGATGATATCGAGGGGATGTTTAGGATTGTCTTTGCCTCGCATGTTATGCATGGTATGGCGTTTGGGGGGAATCGGAGACATGCAGAAAGTCGCGGGTATCATGGATATTGTGCTTGTCAAGAAGATGGCTGAGGTAGCGAGATTCCCTGCCTGCTCGTTTTACAATTCATAATTTTGGCAAAATCACACAATGACTGTTGATTTGAATGCTAAGCGCTTGCTCATGTGTGATGTGATGTTTTATGTTTCTTCTGCTTGTGCAAGTAATATATGAGAACTACACCTTGGACAACCTTGATGCTATACTACTACGGGTAGCAACATATCGCATGGATGCTTGCTCATATCTAATGTAAATCTCCGTTATGATCCTTCCGTTTTGTGCTCGTGTCTACTAGGCAATCGAAGCTGCTGATTTGGTATAAATAATAAGTCTGTCGTGCTTGATGAAATCGATTGGGATACTGACCCCTGAGTTGCAAAGTAATAGTAACTCAGCACACTCAACCACACGAGGATCATTCTAAGCCCTGCTTTAGTGTGCTCATGTTAAACAGATAGGAACGTACCTAAAATTGTATTAGGGAAGCTTCAATATTAGAGGAGAGACTTGGATTGTAGCTGGACTTCATGTTAGAAGCCTGTCGTCAGGCATCAGCACCTACCTGCCAGTGCCCGTTTCCTTCCTCAAAACACAACAGCAAGCACAAGGTGCTTTCCCTCAACAACACCTAACTCCATAGTGCTGTTGATAGCTGCCTTATTACGAAGCGAGTTTGCTTATATTTCTCGTGTGCTCATCCAAACTCCTCCTTTTCTTTTCTCTCGCACATCTTACCCTCTCACCACCAAAAGGAGCAGCGTATCTCCTCCACTCCTCCACTCCTCATCCTAAACTTCTACTCCTACTGCAATCAAATACCACAGTGAGTCACAGCCTCTCTTTCCTTCTCGATTTCCCTGGCTATATAATCTCCTTCTCCTCACCCTTTCCTCTCTTTCTTCTTCTTCCCTCAACATCACCACCACTTCTTCCTCGTGCTCTCTCTTCTTGAGCAAGCACATCAACATCTTCAATCCTCATTAGCTACTGATATATAGCACACTTCATTTTCTCTATTCAAACAAAACTTCAACTGCTTCCACGTCAAATTCTCACATTGTTTAGATCCAAGTCTGCGTTATCGCACAAGCGCGATAACCAATCCTTCTGTCCGCGACCGGTGAGTTCTTCCTCATTTTATCTACCCCAACCTTTGGCATCTCTATTTTGAGGGCTATCAATCCCCTTCCTTCTCTCCTACTTCTGCCGGGACCTATCTACCTCTAAGACACGTCCAAAACACTCCTACCACAACCTACTATCCACACTTCAATCCCATTCCACCAGCACCACTTCTCAACACAGTCACTGACTTCTTCAGACAAGTTTGTCGCTATGTCGGACAGAGGGCGCTCACCTTCCCCAGCGGGGCCTGGGAGCTCCTCAGGGTCAGGAAGACGACCTTCTCAGTCTCCTGCCCGTTCTGCTTCCGGCTCTGCTGCTGGCAGGCCTGTTGGCTATGCTAAACCACTCGGTTTCGATCCTGCTAAGCCCCAGAAGCAAGAGGATCAAGGCAATACCCGAATGGAGTTGCCACCTGACGCTTACGTGATGGAGACCAAGAAGGACTTGTTCACGCTGCGAAACGGTCGATTCAACACTGAGGGCAAGGTTGAAATGATCGAGGTTAACCAGTACCGCATGACCAAGTTTGACTTCAGCAAGAAGATCTACCAGTATGACGTGAGTAAATGACTTGTATCCTTGGTACTCGATATAATCTAACACAACCCCAGGTCTTCATTTCACCAAACCCAGACAAGCTTGGCCCTGTTATGAAGAAGATTTGGGCCCACCCGACCACCCAAAACAACCTGAAGTCTTACAAGTTCGACATGTGGCTCTTCGACGGCAAGAAACTTGCTTGGGCTCCTGTTCTTGTTGATCGTGGTGAGGTGCGGTTCACTGTCGATCTCGACGAAGGCAAACGCGCCGCTGGTGCTAAGCCCCGTGAAGGCGGCAGCTTCTATGTCACCATCAGGAAGACCACCGAGGTCCAGGTGTCTGCTTTGCAGGGATATCTTATGCACAAGATTTCTTTCAACAACAGTGTTCAAGAGGCACTGAACTTCCTTGACCACCTTGTGCGACAATACCCGTCCAAGAATCTCCTGGCGATCAAACGAAATTTCTACAAGATGGGCCAGGCTGGAGCCCCTCTGGAGGACGGCGCTGTCGTTGAAGTTCACAAGGGAACATATGCTTCTGTTAGAATGTCTGACAACCTCAAGCAGCGAGGTGTCGGCCTTGGCTACAACATCGATGTCGCCAACACCTGCTTTTGGACTGGAAACCAGCCCATGGACAGAATGATCTGTAACTTCCTGGCCACCCTTGATGGGAAGTTTCGTGGGCAGACTCCTGCAACCATCGGAGAGTTGCTCAAGCCCATCAGGGACCGAAAGACCGGCCGCTGGGCATCGTCTGATGCCTTCAAGCAGCTTCGGAAGATGCGCCGTCTGAAGTTCAAGATCAAGCACAAGGGTCGCAAGAATGAGGACAAGCTGTACTCCATTCAAGATTTCACTTTCGACGAGAAGTTTGGTGAGGCTGGTGCCACTGCCCGTACCTTTACCTTTGACAAGGATGGTAAGCAGACATCTGTCTTTGACTTCTACAAGAAAGAACATGGAGTCACCCTCAGACTGTCCCATCTTCCCCTCATCGATGCTGGAAAGGGTGGAAAGATCCCGATCGAACTTGCCTTTGTTGAGCCCATGCAACGATATCCCTTCAAGTTGAACCCGGAACAGACAGCTGCAATGATCAAGATTGCTGTCACTCGCCCCCCTGTTCGAAGATCTGATATCCAGCAGGGGGCAAATGCTCTCCAGATTGGCCAAGATCCATTCTTGAAAGAGTACGGTGTCAATTTTGAGCCCACGTTTGCGAAGACCGAAGCTCGCATTCTTCCTCCTCCCGTGGTCAAGTTCGGTCAAGGTCAAGCCGAACCTCGATTTGCTGGCCGTTGGGACTTGCGAGGCAAGAAGTTCTGGAAGCAAAACACGGCGCCCCTAATGAACTGGGGTTTTATTGCTCTCGAGCAGCCAATGCAACTGCCTACCCTTGAGGCTTTCGCAAAGAGCTTTAAGTCTATCTTCCTGGGTCATGGAGGCAAAGTCTTAGCCGACCCTATACTTCTAAACACTCCTGGAAACCTTCGTTTCGATGCTGCCGGCGCGATTGAGTGGGCTCACAACCAGATCACTCAAAAGAAGGGCTACACTCAGCTCCTGTTTGTGGTGGTCTCAAAGAAGAACAGTGGCACCTACGAACGCCTCAAGAAGTCTGCTGATTGCAGATTTGGTATCCTTACTCAGGTCGTCCTCGGAACCCATGTCCAAAGGAACAGCCTTCAGTACCATTCTAATGTCTGCATGAAGGTGAATGCTAAGCTTGGCGGTGCCACCGCCTGTACTCCGCCATTGTGGAAGTCGCGCACATTTTTCCCGGATAGTCGCCCGACTATGATAGTTGGCGTCGATGTTTCCCATGCTGCTCCTGGAGGTGTTACGCCTTCTATAGCGTCCATGACTATGTCTGTAGACAAGGATGCGACCCGATATGCCGCTGTGGCAGAGACGAACGGATACCGTGTTGAGATGCTCACACCAACTAATATCCGGGCCATGTTTGGGCAGCTCATCCCACAGTGGAAGCACAACCACCCGGGGATGGTCCCACAGCACCTCATCTATTTCCGAGATGGTGTTGGTGAGGGGCAGTTTGCCTACGTGATTGATCAGGAAATTGAGCAGATCAAGGAGTATTTTGTCAAGGTTCTTCCTCCTGGCAGAATGCCAAAGTTCACCGTGATTGTGGCCACAAAGCGTCATCACATCCGTTTCTTCCCTCAGAATGGAGACAAGAACAAAAACCCCCTGCCCGGTACCCTGGTTGAGAAAGAGGTCACTCACCCTTTTATGTTTGACTTTTACCTCAACTCTCATGTCGCAATTCAGGGAACTGCCCGACCTGTTCACTACCATGTGATCATGGACGAGTCGCAGATGCCAATCAATGAGCTGCAAAAAATGATCTACCAGCAGTGCTATTCCTACGCTCGATCCACCACTCCGGTTTCCCTGCACCCGGCAGTGTATTATGCGCATCTCGCTAGTAACCGAGCTCGCGCTCACGAGAACATTGCTACCAGCGAAGGCTTCCGAATTGGACCCAAGGGTCACGAAGTTGCTCGGGAGAAACAGGCACGTGGTGTTTCAACTGGTGCTCCTAACAGGTCCGCTGAAGCACCCAATTTGCTTACCCTGGGTGGTAAGACGAACGACCCCCCTAGTGAGGGCGAGCAGCGCCAGCGAGACTTTTTCCGCAGCGCTATGTGGTACATCTAAACAACAGGTCATGCCAATATGTGCCATAGATGGAATGTCTATGGATGCCCGATAGTGACGATGGCGATGAAATGAAGATGGAGATGTGATCGCTAGGGAGGAGGGAAGGGCATGGACAATGCGAGCGATCAGATTCTGACGTATACTTAAGCTAGCGGATACAGCTTTAAACAGCGCAGAACATACATACAACTAAAAGGGGCGACCGGTTTGGCGGGAAGTGGCGGCGGAGGTTGATTTTACTCGTTTTACTTCAGATAGTTCTCGATCAACAAGATTGACATGATCTGGCAACTAATGACTTTGTCCCATTTGAAGTGAGTTGAGTTATGGTGAATCCGCAGTGACAGTCTACATCAGTGCATCTCGTCAGAAGTGTAATACCAACTGGGTGCATATCTGAGACACGACGCTTGCGGTTGAGGCGAATCTTTTAGCTGTTGCTAAAATCCGTCTTAAGCTAGCAGGATACGGAGTACCTACCACGAGATTATCACAAAAATGTCTTGGAACGTTGAGGATGAAAATACCAAAGCATTCGAATATTAACATGGTTGTGAGAATGGCGTCTAATGCACACGGCATCATAACACGACTGTTATGTATAAAACAATATTAACGGGGCTACATTAAACATACAACCAAAACGACATGTTTAGTAAGTTTACGCGAAGATAAATATATATATTTAATGAAGGCGACTAAAGTTCGTCTCTCGTAGAATAAATGGTAAGAATTCCCCTGATTCTCGGACGTTAATCTATGAATATAGGGTATCTCGTCAGTCATCGATCTATCTATAATTGGATATCGTCGAAAGTAGGCGTTCTTGGTCAAGATGTGAAATAGCACATTCCTAATGACTTGGATTTGCTGGACCGTTCCCTTCCCATCTACGAATAGATCATCACGCAACACGTTCTACGGATGTCTCAGGTTCATGAACAAGCCCGAAAACAGTCGCCAAGTACCAAAAGCGTTGAGTAGATCTGCGCGAGCATTGTCATGATGGATGGTTTCGGAGTCTTGTCTCAGATGAATCACCTGGATAAGAGACCTTTTCTGCACACGAATGGCTAAGAGAATTATATCCACAAAGCCGAGAACACTCACCAAGAGATAAATATCTACTCGTTCTTCTCCTCTCTTCTCTCTGGTCAAATTGCATCTTCATTCATTCAGTCACTCACTCATTCTTTGTGCATTCCCCAAGTCATTTTTTACTTTTCTTTGTATCAACATGGTTCGATCCCTTTTCCTTGCCAGCATCTTCGCTGCTGGCCTCTACGCCCAATCAACCGCCGACCCTGCTCTGACAAGGGATGGAGCGTTCCAACACCTTGGCTGTGTTGCTGTCCGACCCGGAACCTTTCCTCGCCAGTTCAACCTTGGGCAGACTGGGTGTGCTTCATCATGCTCTTCAAACGGCAACATCATTGGATTTCGCGGTAACAGCTGTGTCTGCGACCGTCTTGATCTCTCACCGAGCCCTATCACCTACCGGGTGGTAAAAGTCGACGACGCCCTCTGTAATCAATTGTGTGACCCAGCCGACAGATCCAAGGGAACCTGTGGAGGCGCCACGATCCAGGGATGGCCTATCTACGATCTGTACAAGAGGAACAACGCCCAGATCCTCTTCGAGACTTTCCCAAGGGCTACACCCACACCCACTCCTGGAGTTCCTAACCCTCCTGTTCAAACCCTCATGCCCGTCCCTAACCCCAGCCCCAGACCTGGTGATGTGTGGCATGAATGCCCTCCCAGCGTCGTCAACTGTCCTTACCGCAACAAATGTCCCAATGGCCAATGCCAGCCTGTTCATAAGCCTATTGTTCAGCCATGCCGTGGGTGTTCTTACAACGGTACAAGTGGCGGTAGCGGTAACTGGACGGCTCCGACTTGTCCTCCTGGTGGCTGCCATCATGGTAGTAAGCCTGTGCCTATTCCTCACGGTAACGGTGGGAATGGGGGTGATGGCGGAAATGGAGGCAACGGAGGCAACGGAGGCAACGGAGGCAACGGAGGCAACGGAGGCAACGGAGGCAACGGAGGCAACGGAGGAAGTGGCGGCGATAGCTCGGCTGGTAACGGCGGAAACGGAGGTAATGGAGGCAATGGTGGAAATGGAGGATCTGGGGGAAAAGGAGGATATGGCGGCCACGGATCTGACGGCTCGAACGGCGGAAACGGCAACGGAGGCGGCCAAACTCCTGTCATCGTCAACTCGGCTGTCAAAACCCAGAGCGGAAGTTGCCTGTCGATATTCCTTGCCATTTTCTTTGCCTTCACTCTTTTATAGGCTTGGGAGCTGGGGGCACATACTCACGCATATTGGTGTTAGAGACGGCGTTCTTGTATTCTTTTCATCAACTTCAATTCAAGCATTAGAAAAGGGGTAATGGGGGTTGCATAAATCTTTTGGCTTAAATATAATATTACATCAGCACGAAGAAAAAGAAATAATTCTGCAGTAGTTGGTATCCATTTTGTCTTTCTTCATTTTACTTTACTTTTGGGGTTGCGGTAGAACCCATTTTCTCTAGAGGGTTGTACATGGCCTTCAGATCTTGAGTCTGACCGCCTTCTTTTTAAGCCACTTAGGCAATGATCTTCTCCTTGCACTCGATACTATTCCTTGTTAGCAACAAACCGGAAACATCAGCCCAGGAGTACTCACCCGTAGTCGTCCCTGAGTGTCTTCATCAGTGTCCTGGCAAGGCTGGGGTACACAGGGGCGACAACACCCTTGTCTGTGATGGTACCGTCGAGGACCAGCTTGACGGCTGATAAAACATGTCAGTATATCTCGATACAGAGTAAAAAAGAACAAAGGGTAAAACGTACCGACACCACAAGGAACACCGACGAGTCTGGACATGGCGGAGAAGCCGCCAGAGCCCTCAGGGGCACCGTACTCGACAAGTGTGGAAGTCCAAGTGTTCTGGCTGCCGTCTTTGTTGATAACGTCAAAGGTGTGTTGCAAGAACTTTACTCTGATTAGTACAAAGAACCAACGAATAACGAAGCTCAATTGGTACTCACCACAAGGTCGCGCTCGCCCTTCTCGTAAGCCATCTTCTCCTCAAGAGAGGCGCAGAGGGTGTCGAGGGCAGTTCCACGGGGGGTGATCTTGACATCGGAGAACACACCAACTGTATAGAACATCAGCACATGCTCTGGTATGGTCGAGGGGGCTACATCGACTTACTCCACTTGAGTCCAGCCAACACCTGGGACTTCACAGACTCGTCGCTGAAAGTGGTCTTGGAGAGAACAGCCTTGGTCAGGTCCTCCTCGCTTGATGAGCTGGCACCGATGAACTTTTGGAGGGCCTCCTTCCAAGGAATAGCCTGCTTGAAGAAGTCCTGCTCATCATCGCGGAGGAAGCCAATGTCAACAAGGGCCTTAACGAACTGGGGGAAACCGTTGTAGCGGATGGTTCCTCGGATGACGGTCTCGGCATCGGGAATGCGGTAACTATCAAAGGGTCAGCCGCTTTGTTTAAGGTATGGCTCTTTTTCGCCTTACCGTTGACGGTAACTGGTGCTGTCACGGTTTCCGTAGGCGACGAAGTTGAATCCTAGGTAGCCAGTGTGGTAAGGCTTGGCAGTACCCATAAGGTCGACACCGGTGATGTCGATCTCCTTGTTATCCTCGTAGTACTTTGCGTTGTTCTTGAGGGCCAGAAGGACACCTCGGCTGCTCCAGCTGAACTTGTAGCCTGTATAGGGTTAGTGGCGGCGCCATACGTGGTGAATGTTCGAGTTACCTAGAGGGTTGTTGGAGTCTAAAGAGGTAGTTAGCTTTTGATAGTAGTCTTTCGTGCTGATAACATACTCTCAGGGGCGGGAAGGCCACCGCAGAAGCTTCGGAAAGATTTGATCTTGCCTCCCTCCTGCTGGATACGGTCGATGAAGTCAACAGCGTAAAGGTGGTCGACACTTGTGAGAGTTAGTAAACGGATAGGGCCAAGGTCGATCGTTGGAAAGCATACCCAGGGTCAACCTAAGATGGTCAGTATGATATTATTGAAGCATTGGCGATTCAACTTACACCAATCTCGTTGAGAACGGTAATACCAGCAGCCTTAGCCTCCTCGTGGAGCTCCTCCATAGCAGGCGAGACGTAAGAGGTAGTAACGACATTCTTCTTGGCCTTGATAGCGGCCTTGATGACGGCGACGTGGTATGTGTAGGGGATCAGAGAGATGGTGATATCGTGCTGGGAGACGGCCTCCTCGAGAGCGGCGGAGTCATTGACGTCGAGGCTGATGGCCTTTGTGTTGTCGTAGGTACCCGCGAGGTTCTTGGCCGAAGCGAGAGTACGGCAAGCAACAGTAACGTGGATGCCGGCCTTGGAGAGGACCTCAACGGCAGGGGTGGCAACGAAGCCGGAACCGAGGAGAAGAGCGGATTGAGGCATTGTTGTCGATGAATTGGGAGGTTTCTGTGAATGCGTTGTAATGGAGAAATGCTCGTTGGAAGCCAGAGGAATAATATTTTTAGCAGCTTCTAGGTAAGGTAGACTCACTCAAGGAAAATGTTTGCCCCGCATATCGAGGGGCACTCCGGCCTTCGGAGGTTCGGGGGTCATCCCACCCGATGTCGGGGGCAAGTTAACGCAGGATAACCCGTAACAAAGCGTTTTCGTTGCGCTAAAAAATGGAGTCAAAGCCTGGGGCAGGCCTGTAATGTTGTTTCTTATGACGAAATGGCGGGTAAAAGTGGGAAATTGACGATGCTAAAAAGTTTGTTGCTGTCTAAAAAGGTATGTGATACCGAAGGAGGAGGGCGGCTTCGACTTCCTGATACTATACAAAATAACATTGAAACATACTAGTTATTGTTTGAATTACAATGCTAACGTATCGTATTTTCTAGATACCCTTGCTTCGTACGAAGAACTTCTTTTCCCATTTTAAAGGGGAGCGTGTACTCAGTGATGGTCAGTAACTGAGGACGGAGATTATGCACATGGTTGATAGACAGGTCGATTGAGCAGTTGAAACCGATCAATTAACTTTGCAAATTTATGAAATAACTCTGTTATTAATCACATGCAGCCAATGACAGTTTGTAAGCTTTAATTGGGATGGCATGCTTAAATAAGTGACCGTTGCTAATTTTTATGTCTATTTCGATGGCCAACATAGCAACAGAAATGTGTAATAGAAGTATTGCGTCTTGTTGAATGCAATCTACTGTTATGTGACATGAAAGAAACATCGGCGAAGTTTGAGAGGCATGCTCCATTGAACCAGTACTATGGTAGTATGAGACATCAGTCCCCTGGTGAGGCTCAGTTGAGAGACAAGTAGTCTGAGGGCTTCAAAAGACCAATGATAAGTGAAATATTGATTAGTAACATGCCCAGACTACAGCCAGAAGTGAGTGCTTGCCAACAATACAAGATTCATTCACGTGTTGAATTTCATACTGGTTATGGATGATATTCTATTCATTTTTGAAAATCAAACATGCACTCATCAGTTTAACACTGTCAGCCATCACTAGTTATAACAATTTGAACTTATAGCTCCAACGAGATGTTGCAACTTTTTCTGCTTTGCTGTTTTGTGGCTGTCTCCTATTGTTTTGATGCCAGATCCTCGACTACTTGTCCCGCCCATTTACCCTTCTTACCCACCAACAGCAAGCTCCTAGGATCCTAGTAAATACTGTATTATCAGGCTTCAATGCAAGCCAGTGTGTTCTCAATCGAAGTGATCCGGTCATGGGCACATCCCTTTCACGTGCTTTCCCTGCCTCCCTTGTGTCGCTTCGAAGGCTGTCGGGTTACACGAGCTTTTATGCCAAGCTAAAAACATCAGTTTAAACAAATTAGTTCAAATAAATTAGGAGTGGAATACTGTGTGACTCAAGATTCCTTAACGCATTGGCCACTATGAGATCAATCGTGGAACAACAAGGCTTAGCAGGTAAGCATGGACAACAGGTTGGATATCTCCACTACACGGAGTTGTCTCAACGAAAGACAACACATGAGAGAACCATAACCTTGGAGCAATTGCAACTCATATTTTAATTCAATTCGTCTAATCGGACGGGTAGATCTCTGCTGCATCCCGAGTGGTTGGGACACACTGATGGCAGACGCTTCACAGACGGCGACCCCAGCCTCGACGAAGAATCCCCTGAACAAGCGCCCAACCTTCAAAGTTCAGACCAGGCACCCACAAGACTAAAGCACTAGCATGGAATCAAAATAGCTACCTGATCGACCGGTGAGGAGCTTTGATACCCGCTGTTCCGGCTATCTGATTAAACCCGAAAGGGTTGGCCGGTTTAAGTTAGGGGTAATCTCCTAAACTGATCCGGAAGTGCTTCCATGTTACCGCGTTGTTTGATCACTC
This sequence comes from Fusarium torulosum, assembly GCA_900312805.1. Classification (NCBI taxonomy): domain Eukaryota; kingdom Fungi; phylum Ascomycota; class Sordariomycetes; order Hypocreales; family Nectriaceae; genus Fusarium; species Fusarium torulosum. Next base: position 24,503 of record ONZP01000359.1, read on the forward strand.
TTCTGTGGGCGTGAATGGAATGTGCTCTAGTCAAAAAATGGAAATGGGCTGACGGTCTCAGGTTAAAACCCGGTCAAACTAGCCGATCAGAAACATGTCAGGGCGAACCATCGAATATTCTATGATGTGCTAGTGATAATACGCAGAGGAGAACGGATCCGTTGTGTTCCAGTGATGAGGAAGAGGAAGTTTCTGGATGATTTTGAGTGGTGTCGATCAAATGAAGATGTGCCTTTGACTGAAGACACTTGATTGAAGCGGTAGAGAATAGAATACTAGAGATTACGAAAGGCCTCCAAGCTGTTGGCTTCTTTTCTAGTCTACTGTTGGTTGTGATAGAAGGCAGATGAATGCCTGGCAGGAGTGGGAAGCTTACACGCCCCCCTATCTTCACTAATAGGCCTGTGGACTCGTTGTTAGCTCAACCCAACGGCCTCAAGTTGGAGCCTTTGGTCGTCTTTTTCTCCAGTTTCTATCACCGCGCATGGGTTGATACCCAAGACTATCAATAGCTCTCTTCTCTCTTCTTCTCTCAGGCGAAGCCTTGCGACAGCGGTGAAAGAGCACTAGCAACAACAAGGCGTCATTGGCACTTGCTCTGGATACTCGTTAGTTTCCTCCTCTTATCACTCTCTCTTTACCTTGGCTCTGACTTGCTTACCTGGTCTTAAGCTTTGCCTTGTGGCATTACTCCTCCCGCCAGTGTTTCCTCTTGTCTCACTTTCGCCCTGTTATTTAATTCTTGTCAACTCTTCAGCTATTGTTTCTCACGCCTCAACCCGTATCCTCCGAGACATTTGTGTCTCCCCGGACACGAAAGCGTACGATACCGCGCTTTACTCTTCCTCAATGAACATCAACTCATTGAGCTACTGCAGCCAAATCACAAGCCTACGATGGGGCCATTGCTTACCCCTTTGAGATGCGCGCACACAGGCGTAGCCTCGCCTCACTTTGACGCGCCGCAGCTTTCTTGCTCACCGTGTGCTTCTTATCATGCTGGTAGTTAAATATGGCGACGGTTTCCTGTCTTTTAGGGCAGTATCGCCTCGGACACGACTTCAACGACCCCTTCCTGAGCAAGCAACCGACCCCGGGCGTTGCGCTTCCTTCTGCCACACGACTTATTACAACAAGTAAACGATGAGCCCACAGGCTGATATGACGGACGGTACTGGAAGTCTTGAGTAAATCCCCCCTGCTCCTTACCCTCGCCATAGCCCATCTTTCTTTAACGGACTGCACTCAATCGGAGCCACTCACTGACAAGTCATCCCCCAATAGCTACGACAGTTGCGAAGACCGATTTTCCACCCTTTTTCAAGACGGCCTCGACTCTATACCCTCTCAAGAGGTTCCCGTCCAGTTGATTGCCTTCGTTGAACGTCCCGCTAGAGATGACCCCTTTTCGACCTGGTCCATGAGCGACACTGCTTATCCATCAGTGTTTGCTTTCCAATACATCGAGTTTGTGTGTCTTCTCCGTATCTCTGCTCTTGTAGAGTATTTGCGACGCTGCGTACTCATGTTGTTACTGGAAGGGTTTGCCGCCACTGAACCAACCACCAGGGGTATCCAAAACAGGATGACAGGGGCACATGCCATCAACACTGGACACGATCTATATGGGATTGGAGCCCAATTTGAAAGTTCTCACGATTGAGAATGCTTCTGGTTTCCCCCCCCTGATCAGTGCTCGGTTCCGTCCTGTATTGATCGCAAGGTCACTGCCGCAGTTACTCGTCCGGTCACGATCCAAGAATAATACCATTCTTACCTGCCCCATGCGTTACAGACTCCATCTGGCAGTGCAAACTCCGAAAGTTCTGGACATTCATTCAAGGATACTGGCCTAGGTGGACTCTTGACAGATTGGTTTCTTTGTGTGCTCTGGTTCTAGACATGGTTGGGCCATACCAGTCACGATTGCGTTCAAAGCCTGGGTGCTGGTTTCTCTGTAGTTTGATTTTTCTGTTCTCATTTTAAGTTGGATTATTACATCCAGCCCTTTCTCACATCAAGCAAGACTTCACTTCTACGACCATCAATTGACCTTTAATTGTTACCCCCAAACATAGTGAAGAAGTATCTACTGTGGCTTCTAGTTTGGCTTCCTTTCCCAGTACTACATAGACAGAGTGACATACCACGAACTCTATTGCCCGTTTATGTCTGCCCTCCGCTTGCAGTTTCCATACATGGAACTCTAGGTAGTCTTATATAGCGAAATGCTAAACTCAGACAGGCAAAGTTAACCTCAAACCTCCTCAGGCTCCTCTCCCCCAACTTCATCAACCCCCAATTCCCATATTGTCTCCACTGATGTTATAGTACATGGTTCGCCATCCTAGCGTCGAACTTACCCCAGCCTCTCCACAATTTCTCCTCATTTTCCCATCAAGAACCCCAAAGTTCCTGGATTCACTAAATTCAAGCGACAATGCCTTTATTGAATTCGCGGTCGCAAAGAGTTGTGATTTGTGGAATCTCAGGTCCGTCAATAAGAAGAGGCCTTTGTTTCATGGACGACTGACTCGGAGCTTAAATGCATCGGAAACGTTCAGCAAGCAATTGAATATCGGGAGCATGATCAAGAGCCGAAGAACCGGCCTTTACACAGATGATTGGCCATCCGATCTTATCCCTGGACGATGATGGTAACCATCACCATAATTATAAGTCATTCCATGGTAGAGATCGTCGGGTTGCAGCGAGATCGGCGTTTGTTACTGTAGCTTTGAAACATATATATTCAAGCTTATATACCTCCCATCAATTATCCCGGTAACACTACCAATATTAACTCTTTCTGTGATCCTCTGGAACACTGGCTGTACAGAGACCACTGTGAATCCCTGCCCGTCAAAGGATCTCGGCACGAAAGCCGATATCGTCATTTATTCTCTCAAAGCGTCTTGATCAAGCATCCTTTATTAGCACAATAACAATGGCCAACAATAACATCACCAAGGCAGAGCTTGAACAGGCGCAAGCTCAAGAAATGGAACGGCCATGCGACAATATCACAAAGATCGACAGCGTTCGGTCCGGCCAAGTCGATAAGCCACAGGGGGGCGGCATCTACGCCGAGGCTCTCGCACAATATCCCACCGACGACTCAATCGATCCCATCTTGGAGAAGAAAGTCAGGAGAAAACTAGACCGACTTATAATTCCTGTCTTGGGAGTTTGTTACTTCTTCTACTACGTAGACAAGACGACGCTGTATGTACCCGACTTGGACAGAACCTGGGCCATCTAATAAAGAATTTCTAGCTCGTACGCTGCTATCTTCGGGCTCAAAGAGGACCTCAACCTGGTGGGAGATGAATACTCCTGGCTCTCGAGTAGTTTCTACTTTGGATGGCTCGTCTGGGCTATTCCTTCGAATCTCCTCATGCAGCGCAGTCCTCCAGGGTACTACCTGGCCTTCAATATCTTCATGTGGGGTGCTCTTCTTATGGCGCAAGCTGCTTCGAAGAACTTTGCGAGTCTTCTTGCTCTTCGTGTTCTCTCTGGTGCATTCGAGGCCATTGCTGATCCAGCTTTCATGCTAATAACCTCCATGTACTTTACACGCGAGGAGCAGCCCAGTCGTATCTCAGCTTGGTATGCGTTCAATGGCGTTGGTGTTGCCGGTGGAGGTTTGATCGGTCAGTCATCCAAGCTATCACACTCCCAGAAATCACTCATTGACACCACTTGACAGGTTATGGCATTGGTAATATCAAGGGAGCACTCCAGTCCTGGCGTTACGAGTTTCTCGTCGTCGGTGCCTTTTGTGCTGCTTGGGGTATCGTCCTCGTCCTGTTACTGCCCAACTCCCCTCGAACAATCTGGGGGTTCTCTCACGAAGAGAAGCTCGTCATGATCGCGCGAATGCGACGCAACCAAACAGGGATCGAGCAGCGCAAGATCAACTGGGGACAGATCAAGGAGGCCTACCTCGATTACAAGACGTGGTTGTTCACCCTACTCGGCTTTGTATCTAATGTTCCTAATGGCGGCATTTCCAACTTCTCAACGCTTGTCATTCGAGGTCTTGGTTTTGATACCCTTCACACGGCTCTCTTGGGTATTCCACAGGGCGTTCTTGTTGTAATCTGGATCGGTCTCGGTGCTCTAGCAAACAAGTATATGCCAGCCAACAGTCGAACTCTTGTCAGCGCCATCTTCATGATCCCAACCATTGCCGGAGCCCTCGGTTTCCTTCTCGCTCCCAAGGATGCATACGTCGGCCGTTTAATCTGCTTGTAAGTATCAACCATGAATCTCCAATCTACCAGCCCTCTAATATTCACCAAGCTATCTCACCGGCTCCTACCAAGCGTCCTTCGTCATCAGTCTCTCCCTCATCACCTCGAATACCGGCGGCCAGTCCAAGAAGATGATTGTCTCTGGCATGATTTGGTTCGGCGCCTGCATCGGCAACATTGCCAGCCCTTTTTTCTACCGCCCCGAGCAAGCGCCTTCATACCATCTTGGCATCGGCTCGCTTCTCGTCGCAAACTGCATCGAGTTCGCTCTCTTTTTCGTCTTCCGATATGCGTTCAAGTGGGAGAACAAACGTAAGGAGCAGCAACGTGAAGCGTTGCGTGCGGCGGGTCACGATTTTACTGCGAATAGTACCGCGTTTACGGATATGACTGACAAGGAGAACCCTAACTTTGAGTATGTTTACTAGTTGAGTCACTGTCAGTTATTAGATATCTACTAGAGATATTATTAAACGAATATATCTTGTTCGCTCCAGTATCAACTTACCTACCATCTCTCAGTGAGAATATTGGTGCAGCTTAATTACGCCCAGAACTCCTGTCCCTGTATAATTTCTATGAGGGACCTTCACTTCGTCTCCCACAGCCCCTGTAATCGTTTCAATGTGACCAAGATTTAAGAAGACATAACATGGAAGCATAATATGCTTTGTTTCTATTTCTGTCTGTGAGACTTGTGAATTTCAATGATATTCATGGTCTTGATTTTAAGGATGTATAATGTTCTTTCAATTCAAAGGTTGGTCACAAAACGCTGTAGCTGTTATCAAGTTCTAAAAGATGAACATGTGCCAATGCTCGACAGAACCTTCACCTTTAAAGAACACATTATGTTGTCCGAGAACAAGATCTCTGTATTCCCTTTCAGTGCCTCGGAACCTCGACGAACAAAGTGATTGTGCCAAAGTACAAGTCAACACCCCATGCCAAGAACAATATTTCCTTTGTTTCGGTCATTACAACATTAGTTTACTCTCTGAGCAATCATGTTCTTCCTCCTATATAATACCCACAATCCTTCTCGAATTTCATAATCCTTCATCAACCATCTCGGAAGGATACCAACCAACAACACATCGCATCCCCAACAAACACACTTTTCTTCACACAGTGTACCCTGGTAAGTATCCCATTTCCGAGAACTATCACTGACAATCTTGCAGCTATTCACAATGGCGCCTATTCAGCTTCGTACTGACAATGCACACTACAGCCCTGAACAACTTCTGTTTGCGAGCGTCATATCCCTGGCTTCCATCCTGTTTGTCGTTGTTATCTGGCTCACTGTAATGGTTTTCAGAGAACGCAAGCATACCTTCCGACTTCTGTTGCTGGAGCAGCTGAGCGCGGAAACGTACACCAAGTACGCAGTGCAGAAGGCACGTTTCGAAGCAGAGCTTCTCCACGCCAACGAGGAGCTGGATCAGTCCAAGGAGAACGCGGCTGAGCTGCAGAAGAAGGTTGACGAGTTGGAGAAGAAGGTGAAGGCCGCCAAGGACGACAAGCCTGCAGTATGCGATGTATGTGGCAGGATCCGACGCTACATGCAAAACTCTCCTCGGCAGTCAAAGACTAACACGACCTCAACCCGTCCTTTCCAGGCGACTGTCATGTCAGCACCCACCAGCCCGCAGTGGGCGCCTGCGTCTCGCGACTAAATGGCTCGTTGTCGAAGTGGTTTGTTGTCAGACTCCTTATGCTGGGCATGAAGTCGAGGGGCCATGTTGTAACTAGAACTTTTTGTGCGGATAGGAGTATCTCGTACCTTTTCCTTTCTTGGGTCTTTCTTCTGGTTGGGTGGCGTTATTGTTATTTGTCTTGGAAAAAGCGTCTGTTAGTGGTCGTAAGGGGTTGCCGCAGATGCAACGGTGTAGAAACATCTACTCAATAAAACACTTTTTAGATCTTTTCTAATCCTCGTGCCTTACAAATCTGAAATTTCCTGTAGTTAATGTGACCAACACTTGACAAACAACTGTGATGCATAACTGATAAAAGAATTCCACTTGGTATCTAAATGTAAATACAACTAACCTGTTTTCCTGCCCACCAGTTCACCAGATGAGCCCTGACACATCCCCGAACCCGTATTAGAAGAACTTGCTCTTGAGCCCGCCCAGTACAACGTTCCTCTTCTGTTTGTTGAGGTATTTGTTCACATCGTCTGCCCACCCGGCGCTGTTGTTCTGCAAATTCTCCATATTGTCACCCATGATGTTCAACTTTTCCGTCCTCTCGTTTAACTGCCGTGATAGGTAATCTCCCCACCCTTCCTGGCTGCTTGAACCAGCCGCGATAGGCTCTCCTGTTCGGGCAGCACGCTGTTCTGCTGCCGCTGCGTCCATCATTCGCTTACTGGGTGGTCTGTCCGCGCCACCGACAAGCAGATCAAGGTCGGTAGGAGAAATGTATTGACTGCCCGAAATCCATTGCATATTTGAGATGGTTGGGCGAGGCGGACACTCAAGCTTGGGGTTGATCATCGTGTCTGGTGACTGTTGAGGTCCCTTGCCTGTTCCCCAGACATGTATAACAGCCAACTCGCTTGGTCCCGACCACGCGAAGATGTCGCCTGTTTGTGTAACAACCGAGTTGGTGCTTCTCGTCACATCTATCATGGGAAGTTCAGCTTTTCCAAGGTCTCTGAGACCAGGGATTGAAAAAGCGCGGGTAGTTCGGTCGCCAAATACACCTACAACAGCGAACCCTTGTAACTCAAGCTCTGCGACGCAAGCAGCATCACATAGAATGCTATCGAACTCCTTCGAGGCACCCTTTGAGTTGGCCGGTTTGAAGATTCGGATCTCTGTTTGCGTGACTATGGCAATGGTTAGCCCTGTGTTTGAGTCATTGTCAACCTATACATACCTGCAACTAGTACACCATTGACCTGGCGTCCCTCCCTGAGCCCCGCAACAATTGGTCCGGTGGCGAGGGCAGGCTTGCCTGTGTCGGCTTCGATAGGGTTGAGTGAAATGACCTTGCCGTCGAAGGCTACGACACCTGCCAGCTCAACGGAGTATGTGCCATCCTTTCCAGGCAGAAGTTTGAAGGTGATGACCTTGCCTAGGTTTGTTCCCACAAAGCAGCAAATGCTCGAGTATTTGTCCTCATCCAAAGTCATGACGCCGAACTCAATCACAACTGGCCACTCCTTCGGTGGCTCGGATGAAGAATGGTGACCCTTCAAGAATGAAGATCGCTTGTCCTGCTTAGCAAAGTCTGTCATAGGTGCCTGGAAGATGATGGCAGGTCCTCGAAGATCAATCAAGGTAAGGAATCCAAGCTCTGAACCCACAGCTACGAAGCCAACGTTGGACACTTGCACGGCTGTGATTGGCCCCATCATCATCTCGTAGAGAACAAGAGGCTGCAAGCCTTCTTTGAGATTAGGCTCTGCTCTTGAGCTGATATCTGTGAGTCCCTTGGGGTTTGGGTCAAGCGGGGGTGCCTTGTCTTTACCGAAGAAGCGGTTCTGACCCCAACGGTAAATAATGGCCTCGCCTGTCCGCGTTCCTACAACAAACTCTCCGGTGCTGGTTGCCATGTTCATGCATGTAATCTCAACGTCGTCGTATCGGTCCAAGGCTCGCGCGACATCGACTTGAAGCTGGGTTCCATTCTCAATATCGTCAGCATGGCCAGAGTCCCAGATCCTGATGGTGCTATCGGCGTGGGCTGCTTGAATAATGGTTCGCTCTTCAAATCGTTTTCGAGGTCGCGGTGCTTCAGCTCCTCCTTTGAGCAGCGGTTCGCCCTGAGTGCGCTTCTCGAACATAGACAGCCATCGGGGTCGTTCCAGAGGAGAAACATTAACCTTTGTCACGAACGGGTGGACAAAAGACACAGACGGATGAAGCTGGTTGGTGGGGCTAATTGGATATCCAGAGGGGAAACTCAGAGTGATAAGTTCTCCGGAAGAAAGCAAGACCATGACAGCGATTGGGTCTTGTGCGCCACCAAAATGGGGGGAAGATCGTGGAACGAGGAGGAAGTCAATCGCCCGGGCACCAGAAGGTAGGGGGAGGGGAACCTGTCGCTTCCCGCGGCAGTAGTTTGCCAGTATTTGCCAGGTCGAGGTCGCATAAACCGGTGTCTGGCCTAGGTCAATAAATGTCAAGCCCTTGGGCGATTCATCTAGACGTTGTCCGCCCGCAATTAGTAGGCCACTGTCGTCGCAATTCTCCTTGCAGCACCAGGCGATCTTGGTAATGGGCTCAGGCAAGGCGGGTGTAGGTGTCTCGGGTGAGGGTTGGTCGACATTGAAGTCAGTTAGTGTTCTCGCCATGACGACCTTTTCGGCCTTAGGATCCCAGAAAACCAAGCTTCCGTCATCGTGCGCTGTCAAAACAAATGTGCCGGATGGATGCCATAAGGCGTGCGTGAGTCGGGGCTTTCGAGCCGTCTCGGTGGCCACGCCATTGCCTCCCGGGGCGCCTGCTGGAACCACGTATTCGTAGTAATTGACGGGCTTGGCCTGTTTGAAGGAGTAAACAACCGCACCATGCGTGTATCCTAGAAGAAGTTTTCCGACGTCTCTGGGATGTAGGGACATGGTTATAAGATTCGGGGTGACTGCACTAGGGTTCTTTTCCTTCCAGAAATTGGGCAATCTGAAAGAACGAGCCAGACTTCCTCTGTCCAAGTCAAAGGCCATGATGTCGCCATTGTACAATCCGATAAAAGCCCAGTCAAGCATAGGGTCTGTCACCAAAGAAACAACCTGGCCAGCAACTACCAAGGCGGCAATGCGTTCGCCCGTGTCCAAGTCCCATATTCCCAACTCATTCTTCGCATCGACGGTAATGAGGCGGTTGGCCGAAAATTGAATGATCTGGAATGATGTACTTCGCGGGGGCTCGATTATCTTGTGGACGCGGCGCTGTCCGAAGATGTAGACCTTGCCAGGGCCAAACTTGCTTTCACTGGTTCCAATAGCCAGGAGGGATTGGACTGGATCGTATGCGTAGCAGCTGTGACGAAGAATGGGGGTGTCAGCTGAGTTATTTCGGGCGACGACGCAGGTTGGGCTAAGTGGAAGTGTTACCTGATCTGAGAGTTGATGCCATAGCGAGCCTGATCGTCGGGCATGAAGAGTTCGGGTCGGATGCTCGCTGATAGGTCATTCTGCATGCCCGTCTGCTTGCCTCGCAGGAAAGCCGCCATTTTGGTATTGACGTCGCCGCTGGCGATGACGATGACGATGACGATAGCGGTAGCGATGAGGGTAAGGAGAATTCAGACGTCAATTTTTTTTTAAGAGCTTAAAGCTCTTGCTTTGCGAAGAGGAGGGAGTATGAAGGATGAAGAAGGGACATTTTGGTGGGGTTTGTTCAACTGCCCCAAGGTTCCGAAGCTTCCCAGTCCCAAGACCCCAAGACCCCCCAAGACCCTTGGCAACGGCAACGTCATCCCGTTGGGACCGTGCGGAATACGGTGTATACTGTTTTTAATACGGTCCAGAGATAGGTTCTTGTACTACATCGTTGTTGGTTTTTTTATCCCTAAATAGAATCTGTGGCATGTATTGTGCAGTACAGCACGCGAATTGCTTCTGGTGAGGCTTTGGTGAGACTGCTGCTCTTAATTGACTCTCAATCCAAAACGCAGCATACACGTATGCCTTCAACTTGACCCACGGCCAAGCCTGCACTGCCCCAGACCATATGATGACAAGAGGGTCTGTTCTTCTTTGTTTGTGACTGTTTCAAATTACAGTAGACAGCTAAAGTGGAATTCGAAGCAAGCGGTATGTCTCATAGAGCGAACAACGCAAACTCTTTATCGACAACAGATTCACACTAAGACATTGCCTAAAACTGGTTTAAATCTGTGCCTCAGATATTGACAACGGGATGTCCCTTGCGTGCATACATCCGAACCCGTAGTATAACCTGCTATAGCTCGCTAGCGTCAAACTAATGTCTTCCGCTCCTCCACTTGCTCGGTTATCAACTTCCTGATGGCACAAGCTGGTGGTGAGCTGCTGATAGGGTCATATAATTTGACATGGATAGAGGGTTTTGATAAACAAGAGCTTATTTAGACAGTATTCCCGATAGTATAGTGATATCTTGCCAGTCTCCACCTTTGAATTTCAGAAAACGTTTAGTCGTTCAATTTCAAACTTGGTTTTTCGTCAACATACTCTTTGTTGAATTTGATAATCAAGTCGAGGCCCGGCTATTTTAAGATTTACCTACATACTTCAGAACCTAGCACTGATCCATTGTTGCAAGTTGATTTGATAATGCTCCCCCGCTAAGCTGTTGAGCTGTTCTTTGTTTACTGCTGTGTTGTCCAACTTGTTCTAAAATTCAAGTATTTCAAAGTCCACTTACAACAGATAGTCTAATTGCCGGGTGACATGTGCCGAGATCATACGGATACGTCACTGCCATTTCTTTTTCTAGATGAAATGTTCCGAAATGATCGACACGGGGACACATCACTTTAGCCTATAGTTGATCGTCGGGTAGGGTAAACTAGAGTAATTGTCTCGTGGTAGGTAGTCTATGTATTTTGCAATGCCTGCTATCAAGGGTCTCATGTCATGGTGCTCTGCTCCATGGACAGCAAAGCAAAGCCCGTACCTTACTTTTAGTGACGACTTCCCGGAACCCAATATGACCGATCAAGCAGAAAGAAAGACCACGTGGACTGATGTACTGTATTATCATGCCAGGAGGGAATATCTTAGATGCAATGATGCATATAGGGCCATCTCCCAACCCACACTTGTCACTATCGATGCCCAGTGAATCCCCTCCCCGCGGAGGCAGGTCTCATGAGACTGATCGTGCCTAAACTGAAACTCGGTGTCGATGCAAGCTCGACTGCTGTGTTGAATTCCAGAAGAAGCATTAGCGAGGCTTACCTTTTAATTATTGGCCCGGGGCCGCAGGTGACGGTTGGGTTTATGGGTGTCTCTGTGCAATTGGCTCCTTTGAACGACGTGTCGTATTGCGTTGGGCATCACTTGCAGTTAGCCCGCCTGCCCGCCTGCCCGCCCCTCCCAGGCCCTTTCTGCCCTCTGACGTGGGCCGCTGAAAAGCCTCATATTTGGCCATCTTGCGGCTTGCCCTACAGCATCTCTAGGTTAGATTTGTCTGTCATAAGCATGGAGATCACTAGCGGGCCGGGGCCGTCTACTAGGTCCCCCCCCCTCACTGCAATGCATTGGGATCCCCTGCAGCATCGCGCTGGCTTGCTCCGATTCCAGAGCCCTGCAAAGGGCTGCTACTTGTACAATTGGAATTCCAAGATGAGATACCTTCCTCCGTGCCCAATCTGCAACTCGGGGCTACCCGACGGGCATCTTCAAAGGCGACTTTAATTGCTTCTGTCTACCCGCTTATGGATACCGACAATAGATCGACACAGCACTACTACCATCCACAAAGCACTTTCTTACTATTCTCCGATACAGAAGCAGAAACAGATATACACATACACATACACAATCAGAAATGAGCCTCTACAACAACGATCAACTTCGCCACTCAGACTCTGACTCTGACTCCCGCTACCACGCTTGGCCCGGCTCATCTTCATCCTCCTCAAGCTACTACCAGGGCTCAACATCATCAGATCCTCGCTACCACGCCTTCGGTAACTACTATGCCAGCCACAACCAATCAAACTCACACTACCCCTACAGAGTAGGCGAGTACACTGAGTCCCAGCAATCAGACGATCATCAACACATGTGGCAGTCCCAAGAACACGGTGGCGCACCATCCTCCTCCTCAGTCGCCACCTCCAGTCCACCCAACTTACAAGACGATTCCTACGGTTGGAGTCCTGCCGAAGGTGGTGACCAAAATCGATGCCATTGCGGGAAAGCCTTCCGACGTCCCTCTGATCTTGCGTAAGCCCAATCCCCTACTACCACCCTATTCTCAAGCACTGGCCAAACTAACCACTTACACAGCAAACATCAAAAGTACCACATCAAGTACTTCTCATGTCTCTTCTCCGGATGTGACAAGGCCTTTGCTACTCAAAAAGACCTCACCAGGCACATGCGCACACATCGCAAAGGCGAGGGCTATCAATGCAAGGTAGACGGATGCCGCAAAGCCATGTCAGGCCATGTCTACTCAAGGAAAGACAACTTCGACCGACATATGCGGACAGCACACCCAGAACACCCGCAAATTTGAGAGGTCAAACAGAGACTCTCCCGTTATTTCCCGACAGACGCACTGTGACAGTGCCTAAATTACATTAGAAGCTGAGAAAGAGCTTGCAACAGAAGTTACAGGAAGGGGCGCATTATTGATTTACGAATACGGAGCATGTGTTTGAGTATGACGGGCAGTATTGTATGAGGTACCTATTTTCATATAGAAGTCTTGCTTAAGAAGCCAAGGCAATTGTTATAATACGTGTGTATTCTGTAAGAGCAATATGTAAATCAATGGATTGAATTTGGAAAGTATTGTGTATCCAAGGTTTTTACTGTTGTTTAATTCACCTGAAGCACTCAATTGGCGTTTTCAATGTAGGGGATTGACTATCCATAGCTTAGCAAAGGATATTATTCGATTAGAGTGACACACAGTTCAATAAGGGTTTGATAAGGGCGCCGCAGGACTCAGATGCGCTCACAATTTCTTCTTCTTCACTTCTTTCCTATATCCAGCTATTTGGGTCTCAGGGGTTATAGCGCACTGGTACTAACTCAGCCAGTCGCTTAGATTTGGATAGGTTATACCTTTCATGTCGATTTCAAGCCAGGCCATGAACCGTTATTCCATCGTAGTTCCGTCTAACCCCTGACCGATGTTGAAATTCTTTCCTCCCATATGTATCATGATATAGGTAAATCATAAAAACGATCATGGTTGTTCATTCTCTGATCTCGTTTGCGTTCTCCAGTAACTATAAAATTTCGAACCCGATATCGTCACAAGGTAAAAGACATTTTTATGAAGTTTGATAAATATAGAATAAACACTCCGTGATTAAGCCTCCGACTTAAGGAGTTGCTAAGGCGACAAGATACTTCTTGAATACGCTGTAGGAATCTCCAGCGAATTGTTATCTTGTTCTAGTACTGTCACCCTAACTTGCATCACTGTACTATCTTCGAGTAGGAAACATCATTGGCGCGGCCACTTTCGAAGGGTATATCGATTACAATTTTGATGGCAGCTTATTAGTCTAGTCGGATTTACCAAAGCCGAGCTATCACAAGACAAGAGCTTGATTCAAAACAGCTCGCGATTTCAACGTGAGTTTGTTCGAATTTGACAAGAAGGTTATTCGTGGGTCAAGCTATTTCACTAGCATCCCGGACAATGGACTTCTTGTTTTTGATACTCCCACTAGTTGGGTCGTTCACTTGGATTCCTTATCCTATGATGATAGGTTGTACTCGATAACCCTGGGAAGTCTTTTATCAAATTCGTTTGCACTGGTGAGAGACTAGTAGTAATCATGGAAGGGGCTTAAATAGGTCAAGAGACCATAAACAAGGTCCCGAAAGTTCAAGCACTGCAACAAACTCCAGCCCCCAGAGAAGTTGTTCAGGCAGTCGTCATTAGTGTGGACTCTTGAGCACAGCATCACCCCATACGTGTCTACTGCGTTGTTGACAAAGAATTCCAAAGTACAGAGACGTAAGAGACTTTACAGCCCAAGTTACAAGGCCAGACTGAACACGAGGTTATTCACAGGTCAGCTGTATCAGACATAGGCCGGAGGTACGTATGCATATTACAATATATGATGAATTCAAAACATGGAGGACATACTCGCTCAATGGGGATAGTTAAAGCTGAAATTGGGCGCATAATTGCATTGTTTCTTCTGCATGCGCCTACATCTACTGTACATCCTCCCATGGTAGCTTTGCTGTTCGCATATGAACACCAGTCAATTCACATGGCTAGACAATCTAATGCACTGAGAATTCGGTAGAATACGAGTTAGATAGTCTTGAGGCTTGAGTGTATGTTGTTTCCTGCATGGTGACATACCAAGCTGCATCACTAGGGGGCGACCTGGAGTCTTGGGAAGGTGTATAGGGCAGTCGTGTGGGTTAGTTACAATCCAGCCTCGTGGAATTAAGTCTCAATATCAGTTTCATATTACAATAGTGTTACATACGAAAGCCGTTGGAGGTCATACATACAGCACAAAGCCACTCCTATCGGTGATGCCGTGTAGGTTGCATACTGGCTTGAACTAGGGACTTTAACTGGAAGAATGATCACGTATATATATACAGTCAAATAGATCACGCTGGTGTAGTGTCAGGATATATCACTGGTAGTCATCACGGCAATCATGGAAGTATTAATCTTCGGTGCGAGAGAGGGGAACTAGAGCCGGGCGGTCACCCTACGCCACGATAGCCTGCAGAGCAGCCGGAATCAGCTTGTACATTCCAACGCTGAGCGGAACTCGTGTTATTTGACAGAATACTGATAAGTTATGGTGGTGAGACTGTCAGATGAACGAAGGCGGCTGAAGCACAGGATCTCTAAGTTGACAATAGGAAGGAGGTTATTCGGAGGCGTAAAAACGGCTTCCAAGAAAGAGGCTGCGTGGCTGAAACGTAGACCTGGGCTCTTATCGCCATGACTTGACCAAACGTTATTATAGGTCGCGTCTATCATCACGATATGTCAGTACGTAAGTGGCGATAGACATGTATACAGTTAAAATAACTGGGGGCCACAGCCTACTCGAAGAATGAGGGTATAACTGAGTAAATATTGATCAAACACCCAATCAGACGCTGGGCGTTTACAACCTTGTGACTGCTGCGCAACAGATGGGCCTCAAGGCTTTCATTGTATCCAATTGCGGTTTCACAGCGATACAGACAAAGGCGGCACAGGGTTGCCAGAACGTGTGAACAAACTTCCTTGCTACTTCTAGAATGTCACACGAACGTCACAGTCATCAATCACATCTGACAGTCGCACAAAGTGGTGACGAACACATGCGAAAAGTTAGTGTAACAGATACTGTACGCGTTTCTATAGGGTTAGCAAAGTGGTTGGTCGTCTATGCGATAGGCGCCCATCGCCCTGTCAAAGTGCAAATACCTAGTTCAGATGACAAGAGCCATCAATGGGGCATCATTATGCTGCATCAACGTGCGCTATTTTGCTCGATTACAAAATGATCAGTGCTTTTCTGCGGCCGCAGGCTGGTTCTCTTGTGTTTATCTACAGGACCTGATACTGGGGCATGCATTTGTCGGTGGAGAATGAGAGGGTCAGGTGAAGCTGTTCAGCTTGCTAGGGGTGGTTGTGTCTGCAAGTGAGCAGCAATCCCATTCGCGAACTTCTAGAAGGCTTCCATTACTTTTCTGGAAACCTTCTGTATGACGATCCCTGCAACCATCTCAGTGGAGTGTGTCACCTGGATTGGCCGCTGTGTCTCTCAATGTCTGACGCATATGTAGGTCTGTCTTGTGGCCCTCTAGGAACAAACCCTGAGCCACCATCTCTGCAAATCTCTGCACTTGATTCAACAATGCGTGCTGTAGTGCTGGTTGAAGAAATGTACGAATATGCGCATATGCAAGCTTAGGACTTGACCTGGGCCAAGTCCTTCTAGAAGTCCTGGGGCCCCTTGCCGATCAATACCACACTCTGTCATCCTGTGATTGATTGGCCTTGCTTGCAGAAACATTACCCCCTTGTACAATACCGCCTTGCAGAGCCCAGTGGCATAAACACACTGTCACACCGCATGTGTTTGTATTTTTCTCCAAAGTTTGTGGCTTCTGTTATAGACGCTGTTCATTACTGTACGACATCCCTGGCTTTCCCCGCTGTCTCCAAAATCTTGTTGACATGGATGCGGTCTTTCCGGTGTGCATCCATGCTAACAGGCGCTCCCTGCTAATAGCTATTCTCTGTCAATCGCTACAAGGCCCAGGTTTATCTGGAAGTTACAAGTTACAAGGGCAGACAAGCTCTAAACCCAACACTTCGGCTCTCGCCTGTCGGAATGCTGCATAAAATATGCGGGGCATAATACGGAGTGTGTTATTATTCCCGCTGGTAATCCATGTTCAGCTGTGGTTTTGGAGAGCGTTGCAATGCATCCAGCTATGCTGCGCGTTCATGTTGGGTCATCTCACTTGGGGCTTGGTTCCTGGTGGAGAGGCACGGATGACTCCAATCGATGGATCAATTGACACGAGGCCCAAGCACTCAATCTACAGATATCGAGGTCGTGTGCACCTTGCCGATATTGCACATCATCAATCTAGGACTTCAAGCCAAGCCACGCAATTGCCTTTGCCCAGCAGATAAACCAATACGATGAGTGCAGGTGGATAATGCCAAGTTTGATGCCCCCTGCTTTTATTCCGCCGTAACCCACTTGATAATGAATGCTCTTGTGCTGAGTGCAGTCGCACTTCGACAAGGCTCTAGCCTGCACCCTATTGCACTTCAAGCCTGATTTAGAGAGAAAAGGGAGAAGAAAAAAGCTGCCCGTTCACCGGCGGCTGCATGATTTGCGATGCCACGTCCGGGACTGCAACTTTCGCTTGTCGCCTAACCGCCTTTGGTTTCCTTGCCGTTTCACTGACAATGGATAGTGCTCCATTCGTCTTTGTGACGCTTTCTGTGATATATCGACGTCATCTACCGATTGTCGGTAGAACGATGTAGACCCGAACTCGTTACAGCATCAATGGTGCCGAACTCTCTGACGCTTCATGGATTAAACAGGGTCAAGGGTCGATTGGACGATATCGAGGCGCATGTCCACGCTCCTGACGTGGAACCGTTCACGAGATCGTATTTCACGGCTTCAAGTCAAGCAAAAAGTGACGTTTAGCCAGGAATTCATTACTGGACGGCAGTGACCCCAGCGACAGGCGCTAATTCCGGCCCCAAGTTTCAGGATCCCGCCCAGTGCCGTGGTGCAATGTACTGCCAAACAGTACTAACCTAGGTGCTGTAAAGTAGGCACGTAACGGAAGACGGGCAATGGCCCCACCAAAGTCAACGGCTTGACAGCCCCGGAACTGGCGTCAAGCTTCAAGTTTCTCACTAAATTTTAGTTAGCCTCCACTATGTTGGGGGACAAGGGGACCGTTTCAATGTCCAAGACTCCGACATTGACGCTAAATGGATCGACGGACCTTTCATAATTACTAAATTTATGATTCAACGGCTGGCATGTGATCAGTCACTACCTACCTCAACTGTTGTTTTCTTTCTTGCAGGTGGCTGAAAAGAAACCAAATAGTTCCCAGGGCTTCGTGTTCGGCAAAAGTGTGTTAGTACTTACCAGAGCATCGGGATAACATCCACCAAGTACGGCTCGTGTTGGATGTCTACGCAATGTCATAAGCATTCGAGATCAAAAGCAGTTTTTAGTATCATGCTTCCTGATTCTCAAGCGATGGACTGCATGGTCCTGTCCAGCCACATACCAACATGAAAACCACCCCTGAATGGGTGAGAACTGCTCAACTGACAGCAGCCACTGCACCACAATGTCGCACAGCATCACACGGCATCACACAACGCTGCGGCATCAGAAGGCAGTCCAATGCTTTCATCCTTTTTCGGCTTGATCCGCCAAGCATGGAGCATCCGTCAATGCGTTTATCTCAATGGCGTCGTCCGTGCAGCTAGCAAGGACCAGCAGCTATTGAATGTTGAGGCTCGGCATTGCACATTACAGAGCCTTGTTCCGGCATTAGAAACGCTGTTCGAGGTCGGCGGCGTTGTTAGCAAAAGGATGGATGCAACGGCCCCTTGTGCCCCTGGTCTTTGTCTTTGTTCTCTAATTCGGCTGAGTTTAGTTTAATGCCCCAACCTAGCGTGTCTTTTAGTAGCTAGCGTGGGCTTGTCTACAGCTCACAGGGGTTTATCTTGGCTAGGCCGGTACGTGATCTTTCAGTCATCGATATTCCCCGATAACTTTTCGGCACCTCTGATTTGTCAAGAGAGCCAATCGGCACTGCGCCGTTACTCCTGGTTTCCGGGGCGGAAGTCGACGAAGTGGAAGGCCTCAAAATCGAAGCTAGAAAGCTGTCTTAACCATGCTGTCGGAGTCCAAGCTTCGTCTCCCAGACTGCGTTTCGTCCATGATCGTCGTTTTTGCAAATTCTTCGCATTGCAGCGCTAGCTCCTTTATCATGACTGCATCCTCTTGGCTATTGGTTACGGTTACCCAAACTGGTCATGTACATTGACCCAGAATGGTCAAATTGGATAAGCATGCAACGCAGCTGCACGCCGCCTGTACGGTATCTTGCATCGTGTTGAAACAAACCCTCGAGTGTCTGTTGGTTTCGTTTTTGGAAGTAAGCTAACAATAATGATATTGCCTCTGCCTCTTCTCTGCCTTGGGGCCCTGTTCCCACGCCCCGCGGGAATTGAGAGGCTTCCACCGCCTGGGCTGTCCAGACAGGGTAAAAAAAGAAAAAAGGGAAAGGGAAAATGGGAGGCTCAAGGGACAGGGCGTGTCCGCAGAAAGTCGGAGCCCCAAAGCTGCAAATCATTATTTTCCATCGTAAACCTTTTTGGGACTACGGGTTGTACCTGCGTGCCCGTCCAGGGTTGGGATCGCCATGACGTGGGTGCGACCTTGAAAGGGTGCTTCACACCGCACACCGCACACCGCACACCGCCAGAATTTCTTCCATGATATTGTAAACCGCTATTAGGAAAGAAAATCCAGTGTCTTGTGACACTGGCTCTGTCGGCCCGGACGTCAGACATATTGTACAGCGCCTCAAACTTGGCGATCTTCGATGCTAAGTTAAATGTGCATCCTGACACTCAAACACGGCTCGCATCCGTGTAAGTTGAGAGGTTTTCCTAATAACCAACCAGGCGCCTGAGATGCCGGACAACCTCAGTCATCCTCGACTCCTCGAGTCATCATTACAGAAAAAGATGTTTGAGAATGACTTTGCACTACACCTGGCGTGTTTAGCCGGAATCGCCTGTGGGCTGGTTGACGCGAGACAGCCTTGTCCTGGTATTATTACCAAGCCCTGCTCGATACTGATCTGACATTACAGGCATTGGCAATCTGTCATGGAATCTTCAGTGCAGCCACTGGGGCCGGAGCCTACCCCTGGAGTTGATTAACAGGGTGTTGGCCTTCGCAGCCCAGCACTTGTCTGTCGAGGATCATTCTCATGCCGAACTGACCAAAATCTCCAAGTGCTTTAGCCTGCAGTATGAACACAGCAATACCAGTG
>ONZP01000360.1:0-19740 GCA_900312805.1 Fusarium torulosum
GTCATGACCCGGCCTATCGCCGTCTCGGGTTCCTGCGCAGATGATCATCCGCGTCGCGCCGTCTGAGCTGTCAACGGGATAACCCTTGTACCACGGACCACTTGTCCCTGCCTTATCACTCTCATCGCCCTGTAACTTCCTGGGGAGTCATCTATGTACGCTGCATTATCCTCACTGGTTATATGCGCGCGCTTACGAATAGCTGCTTTACACATCATCGCCCACGAGTAATTTTACACAACTTGGATAGTCTCGCCCACTTGTCGGTTGACTCAGTCAAGTAATATCGTAGAGTAGCTTTGGAAAAACCACCGATTGTAGCAGGATGCATGTAGGGTCTGATGGGATAGTCACCTCACTTCATTCGAGCTATCGTAGCAGTTCAAGGACCACCTGCTCGCCGGACTTGGTGTCTAGTCTCGCATTGCATATGAGGCCAGCAATGGTTGGTCAGATGGTGGAAAAGAGTATTGACCCTTAACGTTGTGCTGCTCACTCTGCAAACTGGCAGATGAAGAACCAGAGTCTAGGATTAGCCCGCTGCCTCTTGTCCATCTGAAAAAAGATATTTAATAACATACTGCTCGTGAACTTCAGATATGACAGACACTATCTCAAGGCAAGGGATATCATGGATATCAACATAAAAAAAACTCTGAATTTAACATAACAAATATCATCAACTATATCATGATTGCAGCATCGCTATACGAGTGCTTTCCATAATTCTATATCTAGAAAACATCATGCCTCCATTCACAATTCGTCGTCAACAGTCATGAGCTTCCATAATAGTCTCGCATCGCACTGCATCCCCATCAAGTATCCCAAGGATGACCAGGACAATCCCTAAAATACCCCCCATTGCCTGCGAGATGGCGTCGATACAGCCAACGATAATCCATGAACCAAACGCCGCTATATCTAATGACGTAAATCGTACATGACCAGTCATCAGTCCCTAAGGATGCCCCATGAACGTATATATCCAACTGCTGCGTCCCATTAACACTGCACCACTGCATGAGCTCTGCTCTCCAGAGCCAGGTCCTTCCTACAGCCTCGTCCCGCTCTACTCAGGGATTGGGTTACCTGATGGTACCTGCTGCTCGTCCTTCTTGGCTCCCCAGGTGAATGGGGAGTACCAGCTGGCTCTCTTGTTCTCCTTGACAGCATCTGGGTTCTCCTGAACCAGACGAAGTGGCCTTGGCTTGCCTCCCGCGAACGACGTCGTGTGCCTATCAGTGTGAGATCGGGGTGGTGACTGCGAGGGCGGCGTGGACATGGACATCTCGCCAGAATCTCCACTTAAGCTGGAGGTCTCGCTCCGCATACCAGGAAAGTTGCCGGAGGTGGCCACCGAGGCTCCGCTAGGCACCCGGGCGGCCGCGTTAGGGTTGCCCGAGTTGTTGGGCGGCGAGAAGAAGGTTTGGGAATGGCGTGGAGTCCCAAGCGGTGGAGAGACGGGGCCGTCTGGCCCCCGGTACATCTGGCTGACCAGGCTGGCAGCCCCAGTATATTGGTCGCTCTGTGGCCGTGGAGACCGTCTTGTGCTTGTTGATCTTGATAACCCGATGGGAATACTAGGTGCTTTGTCTGGGTCGGTATGGTCTGAGGTTGTAGAGGGTTGCATGACTGATATGGGCCGAGGCCTCGGTTTGGTAGGGCCGACAGCCATGGACTTTGCTCGCTGGAGAATTGTCCCAGGAGGCTGCTGTTGCTTGTCAACAGGCGCGGGGGGGAGGTCCTTGTTGGTGTCTGGGAGACTTTTCAAATCGCTCGACGTATCGAGGATCGACTCAAAGTCTTGGTGCTGAAGAAGACGCTCAATAATCTTGTTAATATATAGCGTGAGTGCCTTGTTCTGCTCCTTCATGGACTTGAGCTCAGCCTCGATGCGACGGTCGGCATCGGAGACGGAGACGGACTCCCCTTCAGTAGCTTCAGACAGCTCATCAGCGAGACTAGAGCCTCCTGCCTTGCCCTCTAGAGCAGCCAGAGCATCCTGGTTGGAGTTGCTGCCCATATAACTGAAGTCGTTCTGTCCAAAGTCGCCCTTGAGGGTTCGCTCCTGTAGAAGCAGCTGGTAACTTTCGTTGTCCTCCATAAGTCGGGCGTTGGCCATGCGAGCTTCCATGAGGAGTCGCTCGACTTCATGTACCCGACCGCCACCCTGGTTCTCCGTCTCGACTAGTTTAATCTGAGCCTCGGCGAGTTCCAGTCGTAGCGATTCAATAAGCTTGTCTTTCTGGAGGATAAGTTTTGAGCTATTCCGTGAGTCGCTGCGCTGTATGGAGGATGGAGGGGCAAAGCTCCCGTTTTCGACGGACGGTGATGAACAGCCGGAATCTAAAATACCAGTAAGCGGGGGATTGGCAGGTGGAAGGATCAAAAGTGTATACGTACGTTGTCTCGAAGGGCGATTCTCTTCAACGAAGTTGTTTCGCTGAGCGAGACTGTCCTTGAGCCGTTGGATCATGGCCTGCATCTCCTCTTCTCGGTTCGCCATTTCCTCTTTCTCCTTAAGAATAGAACTGCGTTCTGCCTCGTAAATAGATTCCATCTCACGCATCTGACGAGTTCCCTCTCGCTTCTCGTTATTCAAAGTCTCGATCTGCTCTTCATATTCGTGCGCTTTCTCCTCTAGTTTCGCGGATTCCTTGACCGCCTCGTCCAGTTTAGACTGGAGAACCTCAGCCTGGCGCTTATACTGGAGGGAAATCTTCTCTTCATTTTCCAGACGCTTCTGGAGATCCTCGACGGCAGCAGCAGCCTCAGATCGAGCATCTGAGTCAGCTGCACTGAGTGTATCTCTTCGGGCAATGGCGGCACGAGCCGACACAGGTGCGGTTGTTCGTAGCGATCGAGTGCGGTTATGGCCATTACTGGTGGGGGTAGTCGATCTGGAGTTGGAACGCGAGAGAGAAGGACTTGAGGAAGAAGAAGAAGAGTCGGCGTGTGATACTCGGCCAACACCTCCAGCCGGGGGCTTCTTTGTAGCGGCAGACATATTGTGATAATGATTTGGGATTGGATTTGGTTTGGTTGGACTGGGTCGTATGGAGCGTAACAACAGCTGGCGGTGTCTCAATAAAGACAAGATCAAGCCAGGGTCGTTCGAGTTCGAGTATAGATATTGTATGATCTGAAAGTTGTCGTAGCGTTTGTTGTTGCGGCCAGTTGAGTTGCACGTTCACCTGGTGACCTGGAACGCAGATAATAAACCCAACAAGACGGGTCGGAGCTGAAATAGGAGTGTCTTGTCCTGGGCTGTCCAATGCAGTAACGTACAGGACAGTCCCCCTCGGCGCCTTAAAAAGGGACGTTGCCAGGTACGGGGTAGGGGCCTGACTCTAGCGTGTGGCGCCGGCGTCCAGAAGGTCTTGAATTCTGGGGCAGACACACCTCAAGTGTTGATGTTGTTGGAACAAGCTACGCCAGACAAGGACGTGCTGCTTTGTATTGTATAAATAGTATGATCGATGAGTTGGAAAGAAAAGAAAACAAATGGAATAAAAGGGTTTCCAGTTTTAGATTTAGATAGAGAAGGGAGTTGTTTTACAGTTGCTGGAGAATTAAGGTTGTTACAGATACTGTGGTCGGTGAAGGACAAGGAGTTTGGAGATTGAAGTTATGCAGGGACCTACCATCTGACTTCTGACCTCTGTTAACCATAGCCTCCCTCACGACCTTTGCTATACAGTTGATTGATACAAACTTCTCATACTGTAGAAGCCAAGCTATATCCGTAACACTGCTGGCGTGGTAGCGTCGTAATAGGCAACGTGTGGCTGTTGCAAATGGTGGAACGGCTCCTTTCTAAAGAGAATCAGGGTTGTTCTAATGAATATCACGGAATTTTCCCCAGAACTTTTTGTAATACTTTACGCTGAATCTCGTGCTCGTTTCCTCCCAGACCTTAGGGCCGAAATTTGATCAATGCATACTGTGCATGATCTCTTTCTTGAATGATGCAGCTTGAAATTGCGACCCGAGGTTGTGATGCTAGGATAGGAGATTGGCCATCGATGCTGGGTACTCCATACCCGCGTACTGAATGCCAGTCGCCAGTGTGTCACTTCTGCGGCTGAGGAGATGAATAGTGGGAAGCTCCTTGTATATACAATACCTCACCATAGTATGTTTGTTATTATAAGTATTTAATTAAGTTTTTGCCGAGTTTGAAAGTATCCGGAACCAGATAGACACAACCTGGACCAACCATGAGTCTGTTTAAGCAGAAGCTTAGTGCAATTCCAACATAGCAGGAAAGCCACATGAATAAGGCGGTGGGAGTAAAGTCATGCGCTCGCAATAGCATTAGGTTGCTCCATGACAACCTATGCATTCTTTACCATCCAAGTCTCTACGAACCAGATGCTATGATGATTGACGGGTCAACTCAAGAACTGGAAAGTCAATTCTGGTGTAATAGACCTAGTTTAAGACCCAGGAGAGTTCAGACGACCGGCTCTCTTTTACCAAGTAACATCTAAATAACATCTAAATTTTTGCATTCTTTTAATAGCTCTGAATTTGTTGCAAAAGGTCATAAATACACACAAGGCCTTTGGGATATGACTCTGAATCCTGTCGTGCCGCCTCGATGCCTTAGGGACGTATGTGCCGCTTAACACAGTGGTGTGACATATTGGGCTTTTACACCACAAAATGTTGGCCGCGATAGTCGACAACACATCGCATGTAGCCCACCAGCTGAACGCCCTGCAACTAAGTGGGTTAATATCCACAACGCACTGCACAAAGTACGATCACGAGGAACAAGACAAGCATTGGCGGGGAACAATGTTCATGAGCTTTATTTTTTCATTGACTTGGACTGATACTTGATATCAAGCCCAATTGAGCCCAAGACACATAGGTCAAGGGGAGAATTTCTATGCATTTTGAACGACATAGCATATTCTCACTAAGAGTTGTCGCTTTTTCATCACTCTGATTGGTATATCCTCAAATGCCCTGGACCTGTTTACCCCTAACGCCAAAAAGAAAATCCATTCTCTATCAGCGCGACATTTAAGCCTGCTGGTCGCTGAGGATGTCGGAGTCACCAGCGTCGAGGATAGCCATGGTGGAGCATCGGAAGAGCTTACCGCAGGCGGTACCGAGCTCGATCTGTAGGAAGACGAGTAAGCCAATGAACCCTCCAAAGTCGAAATGACTTTTTCTCTGGGTAGGCCGCAAGAACCAGAGTTCTTGGGACCAAAGAACCGTTGTCTAGCAAGCGTTTCCGAGAAGGGTCATCTTGCAGTTTCCCGCAACATGACAGTATTTGTAAAGAGACGTAGCGAATTATGACTTACGTTGTTACCAGAGAAGTGGTGGATGGGGGCCTTGGACAACATGCTGTAGTACTCGAGCTCAGACTTGCGGAGAGGAGGAGTGTTGCCAGCAATGATGATGAGCTTGGCCTTGCCGGATCGGAGGCTCTTGAGGGTAGACTTGTAGCCAAGAGTGACTGAAAAAATATCAGTTAGTGATAAATTCGTTTGGTGTATTCCAGAACCGCTCGTGCATACCCTTTCCGGACTTCATAACAAGCGCCAACTTGGAGTTGATGCTGTTGGCATCCTTCTTGCTCTTCTTCTGGGGGGCCATTGTGACTGTTGGGCGACTGGTGGGCGGCGACTTGTCGTTTGGGTGATGTGGTGCTGGAGATTGAATATGAAAAAAGTTGCCGAGCTCGAAGTTTTGGCAGTGTGATCCAGGTGGGGCCACTGCCAAGTCTCATAGCCAATCAGGGCATTTAACGCTGTTTGTGAGCCCTAAAGCCGGAAGCCGCCACCACCATTGCACCTTCGTTTTGATTTGTAATAATCTGAGTTATTGAGACGGGCAGTCCTGATTCCCCCCTCGACGGCATCTTTACTCCAACACAACACCTAACCGGAAGATCATCAAAAATCCGACAAAATGGCGCGCCGTCCCGCTCGTTGCTACCGATACTGCAAGAACAAGGTGTGTTTTGCGCGCGACGTTTATTGAGAAATATTGAGCGTTCGTCACTCGTTGGAATGGCCGATTCCATGACGAAATCCCAATAATACTCCTTCACGGGGTGATTTTCTCTTTGACGTTGACGAGTATCTCATTTGAAGATGGCTTCATACTGACTCTACTTTCAGCCGTACCCTAAGTCTCGGTTCAACCGTGGTGTCCCCGACCCCAAGATCCGAATCTTCGATCTTGGCCGAAAGCGCGCCAACGTCGATGACTTCCCTCTCTGCATTCACCTCGTCTCCAACGAGTATGAGCAGCTGAGCTCCGAGGCTCTTGAGGCCGCCCGTATTTGCGCCAACAAGTACCTCGTCAAGAACACCGGTAAGGAGGGTTTCCACCTCCGAGTCCGCGCTCACCCCTTCCACGTCGTCCGTATCAACAAGATGTTGTCTTGTGCCGGTGCCGATAGACTGCAGACCGGTATGCGTGGTGCTTGGGGTAAGCCCAACGGCACTGTCGCCCGTGTCAACATTGGCCAGATTCTCATGAGCGTCCGCACTCGTGATGCCAGTATGTAAAGCCCGTTCGCCACTTGGAATCATGTTACTAATCTACCACAAGACCGCGCCATTGCCCTCGAGGCTCTCCGCCGATCCCAGTACAAGTTCCCTGGCCGACAAAAGATCATTGTCTCCAAGAACTGGGGCTTCACTCCTCTCCGACGTGAGGAGTACCTCGACAAGAAGGCTGCCGGCCGCGTCAAGGTCGACGGTGCTTACGTCCAGTTCCTTTCCAACCACGGTTCTCTGGAGCGCAACATCCGCCGTTTCCCCGACGCTTTCAAGTCTGAGGCTTAAAGGAATCACGGATAGGATGGAATATGGGTTTTCTGGCGTCAAAATGGCTTGTCGAATAAGGTCCTTTTGAAACTTTACTAGTGAAGGGTACCGATTAGGCAAATTGAAATCTTACATTCAGAATCGTGTCCATACTCGCATTTTGCTGTGCCAATAATGAAATGAGGATATGATTGCATCCGTTCTTGATCTTGAAAACTTCATGACAGTGCTTATCTCAGCGGGAAATCAAGCCGGAAGATCCGGCTTACCGATCTTTGCTGTTATACTGCTTACTAGGAGCTTTTAGTCTGGGTGTTTTTAATTGTAGGTGTCAGACTGTTACTTTGTCTATCAGCTTCAGCGTAACATTCTTCTTTCCTTGGAAGTGGTGATTGGTGGGCGTGTAGTCCGTCCATCCACATGTTGTACACCCGCTTACCTCATGGCAAAATCAATGCAGGAGGAATACTACCATCTTTAGGTATTATCTTAAGGTACTTCATGCACAAAATTGTTTCCACATACATGAAGGGGTCTTTTAGAGAGTGTTGACAGAGACATTAGCGATGTCTTGTTGGGGCATTTTGGAGCCAAAGCTATCTCCTAACCTGGGCCACATGACTTCACTTGGGTGATTTGTGACGCCATACAGGTCACAAGTACGTAGCGCACATCTTTTTCCTCAACATTAGTAGACAACCACCAGGGGACATTGTTGGACAAGGTGAGGCCGTGCCGTTGACTTGCGATTCATGTTCTTTTGTAACTGTGGCGTGTCTACAGAGTCCTGATGGTCTGATAATACTCTTGCTTGTTTTTAAAGATATTGAGTTTGAGAAAGTACCCTTACAGACCTATTGCTTGAGATCCACATTACTACGCTAAGATCTGTGAGCACAGTCAGATGCAGAATGATATGAGAAATGTGGCTGGGAAAGGATGAGGGAAGGGGGGCCAGGGGATCGCTGAAACTTCCTGCATGGGCGGGCTTCGGTTGTGTCACTGCGGGAAAATGGCGGGCTAGGCACCTCAGATCTTTCTAGCAGCAACTTAGAGGAAACTTATCGCTTGCATCTGCGGGTACTTTAGGTACTGTATTTGCCAGGCTCCAACTTGGACCCTTTTCCTTCTCGAAGAATGTAACGATATCCTAACGGTACGACTTAATAATAGGCATAATTAACTCAGTGTTGCATTTGAAATATCGGTCAGCACAGCATGATGCGATAAGCAGGCTCGAAATGCCATGAGGCTCGGGCTTCGTTAGAAATATTGCCATACCTGTCCACGTCAGAAGCAGAAGCAGGGTTGTACATCTTAATGCGGTCCTGCCCAGCTGTGACCTGCTACTCATGCGAGTGGACTATGGTGAGTGGGAACGCATTGTTTTATACGTCTAAACGATTATAACATCATGCAGTGGTACTTTCTACCCGTCCATCCGGGTACTGGACTGCACTGGAAAATGTACAGATCTATGTCTGATGAGCCTGAACAAAAAGCCAGCTGAGCGCAACTGGCTACGACGGATGGATGGGCAGATGGGACAACTGAACACGCGAGCCTCTCCCCCCTCTCCCGCCGATCAACCCCCGACTGCAGCATTAGAGCGTCTGGATGACGCCTATGAGAGTAGCATCCCTCTAAGGTACGGATACAGACCTAGTCTCTAGCTGTGCTCGACTCGGGACTGGTCCCTCCAAAGATTCCATCCTGCCACCCTTCCCGCCTCTTTTCTCCCTATCTTTAGTGAAACGACTGGAGGTTCTCTCTTCAAACATCCTAGTACTTGGTTTTCATTCTTTATTCTCTACATCTTTCCTTCTTCAACCTTGGTTTGCTCGAGGCTGTTGACCGCGAGCGACCAAGTTCTTTATCGCTTTGTCCCACTCTACTCACATATCGCCTCTGTAAGCCCCCGACATAGGCGGACATCTCTACAGGGGGGTCCACTTCCATCATCAACACCCGACATCTTATCTTGTCCGCCATTTGCTTATCGCAACCATCATCGCAACCTCGTGACGACTGTAACGAGCGCGACAATCATGGCTTTTCATCAACCGACTCGACAGTCGGTTCAACGCGCCGTGCGGCCTCCGGTCGACGAACAGGAGCTTCCTCGAAGAGAGGCGCCTATCGTTCAAGAACGCCCACCAGAGGAGTCGCAGACATGGGTGCTCTTCGCGCCAACTGAAGTGACAACAACATCATATCTTACTGAAACGGATCACTCGTTACAAACCCCTGGGAGATCGAGAGTAGGGGATTTAGGGAGTTTGAACTCAGCTGCGAAATCGGAGGCTGAGTCACGCCAGTCCGCTTCAGCATCTGCACTGGATGATGAGGACGATGCCGAGTTGGATAGTCTTGATGGCCACTTGCCTGGCTTTCGCTCGGTACCTGCAGTGCATCACCAGCAAGCGAATGAACACCACGGGTCTGTGCCTGTGTTTCCTGCCCACGACGGACTGGGATCCTTTCATCTTGATCAACCTACACTGGGTGCTCAGGCTCAAGATCACATATACCAATTCGAGCGCTTCAACCCAAGACGGCAGTATCAACGAAAGGAGAGTTTTGACCTGAGGCAACTGGATGTTGAGCATGACCAAGTTCACGAGGAAGAGAAGCGTCAAAGAATCGAAACATGGCGGTTAGAGCACAGTCGAGTACTGCTGGGAGAGATTCAGCGTGAGACAAGACGGAGGCGGCTTTCACAAGCATCGGTTCAGAAGCATCCGTCATCCAGTTTGGCACCAATGCCACAAAGCCCTACAGTTGATACAGAATCAGACAATATGACATGGCACGATGAGGATGCCATGGAAACACCTGACGGGTCGAAAGGGTTCTTCTCCAAAGTTACCAGAAAATTCCTACGGGATGTCGTTGGAATGGATGAACGGTCGATCTCGGTTTTACTGGGCGAAGTCGTACCTGACGACAATGAAGATTTATCTTCAACACCGCGCGCCTCTCAACACTTGGCGTGGGAGTCACAGCAGTTTGTCAACAGCGAGGAGTGGCAGCTGGACATGCTAGAGAAGATGTCAAGAGAGCTTGGCTCACTCGTCAGCCACATTTCACATCACCCTGGTGCATTTTCGACTTATAGTCGAGTGCAGCAGATGCCACTGCCTTATGCTGGTCTCCCAATCATCCCGGAAACCAACTCGTCTCATTCCGCCACAGACAACATTCGCCCAACAGAACCTGAACACGCCTCATTCCCACAATTCAAGCCAACAATACAGACATCACCCCAGCACATCAACATCCATGGCAGGTCATCCGATCCATCCACCGAACCAATGCAAACATCACGACAAAACACTCATATAGGCAACAGTTTTACTCAAGAGGAGTGGGAGAAGGATCTTGATATGAAATTGGTATTTCGGTATCTGCGTTCGAGGTTCATGCCACGGAATAGCAACCCACCGCCTTCAACACCAGCTCATCTGGCAACGTCGAGTAGCCAAGACACAGCCGCCAAATTGGCCCGCGTGCGGCAACACCACCCGTTGGTATCACGCATGCGACCTCCGGCTGAGCGTCGTACCTTCAAGGCTACGACGCCTGGCAGCCCGGTGGCAATTCGGCACCAAAGCAGTTGCGCGAGTCAGAGCACTAGACGCTCCGCTCGACGTAGCAGCGTCTCATCTCGGCACTACTGGGACATTGGTGGATCGTTGGGTACAGGCTCTGTGATTGCCTCCAACAACCCCATGGGTAGCTGGGGCGAAGTATGATGGTGACAATGATGATGATGTATGTGAAGGCATGACAGGCGTTGACGCATAAGGCTATGGCACGATGTTTGCACTGTACCGCAGCATCAGGAAGATCCTGTGCTTTGGTCATTTTTGGAGTATTTAACGACGTAAGTTTTTTAGCATTGGACACCCCCCCTATCAGCAACTATACAAAGAGGAGATTTGGAGTTTTTATGGATTAATAGAGTTTTATTTTTATGATCATGGACTTGTAGAGCAAGTCACTTTGCCCCAACACAATCAAACAGTACAACCCAATGGTTTCTTTCACCAACGAGATATAACTTAATTGTTTCGTCGTCCTGGTCGTGAATTCCTTCAATCTACGGTTTATTCCATGACAGGATCGTCCGGTTTCACAGAGCCAGCCGATACTTGAGGCCAAAGACCCAGTTGCCGCCTCACTGAATGAGTCGAGACCAAAAGGCAACTGAGAGGACAATCACGCCAATCCTTGAAGTGAATGGTAAGAGCCAGAAGAGCCATTAGCCAATGATATTTTCAGCCTCGCCAGAGCATTGCCTTAATGAGGCATCTTCGTAGCTATTGCACGGTATATTCTTTTACTGGTGAGTGAGATGTAGTTCTGTACCTGTGTAAGTATGTTATTTTGTAAGTGGTGAAAGTCGTCGACTTCACGTCGTTCACTCGACCCATCAGGTACAGGAGCGACTGATTCTCTCTCCAGAATTAGAGCATTGCAACTATGACTGTTCTCGTGTGATTCATGTTTGTTTAACTGCTCTATTGAGCGTGCTATATCCTATCAAAAAATCATTGTCTGCCCGTTACTTTATTGATTCAAGCTTAGAGGACGGGGGAGGAGAGGGAGGCGCCGTCCCCTCCCGAGAGAACAGTGGGGCCACCTGTTGGAAGGCGGAAGTATCCTATTGGTCGGGAATCTCTATCTCGAAGCGCTTCCCTGTGTTTTTGTAGCTTTCTGTGAGCGTGCACTGGCTTGAGCACTTAATTTCGCGGGGTAAGTTAGAGAAGCAGCTCTGGAAGTGACATGGAGAGGAAAATGCGCGTTGAGACAAGTGGTGCTGCTTTAATGGGTTTCGTGTCTCCCTGCATTTGCATTTAGACTGTGAAGTCTTGTGATGGGAGATTTGGGGGTTTGTTTTCTTCAGCAGTAACCGTTATGAAACGGTCTAGATAATAAGAGTGGTTAAGATATTGACTGATTATAAAATAAGAATTGCCTTTTCCTTCGTAGGTGTAAGTGTTTTATAGTGTCCAAGACCACTGTATCTCTCATGTCCTCCACTGTTAAAGCAGCTATGGTTGCTTGCCGTAAAGGGCAATAGTGCGTCAACAGGGTGCGCGTGTCGACACCGTCGAGGCGTGTCTTGGATGTGGATGCACCTTCCCATCTCCCCCCACAGCAATCCTCGTCCTATCCCATCTCGTGAACCACTCCAACACTCGTCGCCTTGTTCCTTGTTCGCCCTGCTCCATCCTCCATAGAACCATAGGCAGACAGGCATTCGATAGTCCCCTCCATCTCTTGCTCTTGCTCTTGCGACTTTACTTCTCGTCCACTCTCCTCCGTTCGCCTGCGATTTCGCTTCATCTCCCGAGCTTCCATCGTATAAATTGCGCTGTGCCCTCCGTCTATCTGCTCTCTTTCTCCTTCGCGCTCTGGTCAGTGCTCTCCATTTGTGTTGGAGTTTCGTTCCATCCTTCTCGCCGAGTCACTATGGATTGCGCTCGGGGATATTTCAGTATCGACGGTCTGAACACCTTTTCTAATTGATATTATAGTGCGATGAACTGAATCAGGCGGCCTCTTTGCCTGCGACCCTGGTTGGGCCTGGTTGGGAGGGCCCGTGACACATCATCACGGCCTTCGATTCTTCGACCTGTTGCGACATCATACATCTTATCTTATACAGCTTTCCCCTCCCACATTGGCCTACAACCCTGAACGAAGGCGCCCGAGCCTATATTCCCCCCCGCTCTCAATTCTGGTTTCGCGACATGAGCGCGCATAACTTCCAATGGCTGCGACCCCGTTCGACCCATCCCACTTCACCCCAAATGCCTTCGATATATACACAGATGCTGTCGCGGTCAGGACGCCGACCCTCAGCTTGCCAGGAGGAGCTTGCGGTTTTGTGGACTTAAACCCTGGTGCCAATGGAGCCCGATGCGGATGCCGGAGGTTCTGGAGTCGTTCTCCCACAGGCAATCTTGTACCGGATCAATCTCAGTGGTGTATGTGTAATCACCACGCTTGCTACCACGAGGAGGGAACTCGTGATGCCCAGCAGCCCGAGGTGAGTATGCCTGGCCAGGAAAATGAGAGACCCAGGACTGGACGAGAACCTTTGAGCCCCGTAATGGACTTGGCCATCCAGACGCCTACTGTGATCCCCGGAATGAATTTCTCAAGTTTCAATGCAGGAGCCTTATCTTTTATCCAACGGACTCCGGACCAAAGACTGCCGGACCAGAGAATACCACAGGACACTGGACCATACCCCAGGATTACTGTCAGCCAGAACCCCGGTGCTTCTGCCTCAATCCCGGATACCATGAGTTGGGGCAATCTCCTTCAGTCACAGTCATGCCCTTCCGCTATCCCACCAATACCAACCCAGTGCCTGATAGCTTCCCAAACAGCATCAACAACCTCATCCGCTCACGCTAAATATATCCGACCATTTGCAGGAAAAGGACTCCATACTCTAAACGGCCTCGCACCAAACCAACCTCCCTCCCCAACTCAGGCCAATACCACTCAGGAGTTTCAACCGCTTTCTGTTCCTCAAAACCCGGGCCCGCAAGGCGACTCTTTCACATGGACCTCCCAGGATCACAAAGCGTGTGACACTCCCCGTGCCGGTACACCAACTCAGTCAGACTCTCGGGCTGCTGCTTTCAGTGCAGCTGTTTCCCGCCGTGCTTTCAAGAACCTCTCGGAAACCGTTAGTGGCCATGACCAACGCCTGGATCGCTTGGAAACGGTCTCATTCACAGCCGCTGGGCATGAAGAATGCCACGAAAAGCATGACCACGCTGATATTCGCATGACTGATATCGAAAGCCGAGTGGAAGAAGTCGAGAAGCTTGTTAATGACAACAAGAGCGTGCTTAACGACAACAATAGCGTTGCATCTCGTCGTGGTGATGATGCTAGTATGATATCGGTTTCGACCAGCGTTACAAGCCGACCCACCTACTCACAAGAGCTCATGAGCCAAGTACAGTCTCTTCAAGCTCAAGTTGTCCAACTACAATCACTGATGCCCTCTCCCAACCACCCGTTCGAGATTGAGGTAGTCTTTCTGCCATTCCCCCTTAAGAAGGTGTGGCAGGAGGCTCAGCAGTTCAAGAACGAGCCACATATCTCCAATGATGACTGGACACAAATTCCCATGACGCACAGTACAACAACCATGCGGTCTGAGATGTCTCTCTACCCTGATTGGATGGCTGCGGACCAAGATACGAAATGGCTCTTGCCCAAAGCCTGTCCTGATAAGGGCATTGTAGATCGACGACTGCGCAGTCGTGGTCTAATCAAGACGATATCTGTCAAGGGTTCGGACGCTCGTAGCATTACCATGGCTATGAATGCGGCCTTCGGACATGTCTTTCGCGAGATGAACATTTTCTCTCGTCCGCAAACCACGGATCCACGTTCGTCCACGTATCTTGGACTTCAATCTACATGGGTTCCTCTTCGCAAGATACACAAAGACTCGCGACTACGTTTCCTCAGTCCTGCTGAGATGATGACACCTGCAGTGTGGGACGTGCAGTTCCTTAGTCAAGTCATGATGAGAGCTTCTGAGCCTAGGTTGTTCATTACTCACCCTGATGCCTACCTCCAGGATTTTCAGGCATATGAGATGGGATGGACGTGGCAAATGCTCAGGGAGATGAGTCCTGTCGTTCCAGATGTATCAGATTCTTTGGATGAAAGCAACGCTTTCGAGGAGTGCTGGTCCTGGGTTGAACAACTTGATGAGCCGCCCAGTGCAGACAGTTCCATGGGCGTGCGAAATGAAAAGATGCCAACTTCTTCGTCACCATCGCAAACATACTACCCGGCTCTACAGATGATGAAATCCAGAAGCCCGTCGATAATGCGCGCTCAGTCACCTCTGCTTAGCAGTCGCAAAGGCTCTCGCCCACCCCACATCCGAACTTCCTCAATGCCTATGGCTGCTCCGAACCAAGTCTCACCCGCACTCAGCAGGCGTCGTGTGTCATCTTACGGGCAGAGCCGTCGCGCATCTCCCGCTTTACATGCCAACTCCCAGGCCGCAATCATGAAACGTCGCCGTACAAGGTCTCCCAG
Source organism: Fusarium torulosum (assembly GCA_900312805.1). NCBI lineage: Eukaryota > Fungi > Ascomycota > Sordariomycetes > Hypocreales > Nectriaceae > Fusarium > Fusarium torulosum. The sequence continues at coordinate 14,889 of ONZP01000360.1, forward strand.
TCATCGATTTACACCAAGGTGGACTGCCTCGCCGAGCCCCATGCCCTTTGGTAACACCGATCGTCAAGTAGCTCGCGGCACCACACCCTTTGCCTATGCTACACCGCACAGCAATGCTCCTCTCCAAGAGCGGCCTATTCGTGCAGGCAGTTGTGCGCCAGCGGCCGTTCAAGAAGACTTTGACGACGATTCGGATTTCAACATTGAAATTTACGAGAGTGGTTCTGAGGACTTAGATGATAGCGAGGGAGAACACGAAATGGAGATAATCACCCATAAAGACGCAGTTCTAGAACAGGGTTTACAGTGGCAACTCCCAGAAGATGAGCCTTGGCCTGGAATTGAGGACCAAGGCCATGTCTCTGATGATGAGAACGTTGACCCTCATCACACGGACCCTGGCAGCAACGTCAGCAGTCAGCCCTCCGAGTATCCCAGCACACAAAATGTGTGGCCAAACAACAACACGGCCGAATTCCAGATTCACGAAGACGATGAAAATAGATCATGAGGTATCCAAACTACGTTTCACATGAAGGATGCCACATGAATGGAAAGCGATACCAGTTTCAACTCTATCCATGTACACACCTGCCCATCTCCACCAACAGTTGGCTGTCTCATCACTTTATCTCCTTTGCATTTATATGTTTGGCGTTTATACGGAAAGGTTCTGGTTTACAAGGCGTTCCTGCAATCAAGGTTTGGAGGTGAATGGAGCTGGGCGAAGGAACAAGGGCGTTGTGTATGGAGGCGTACCGTATATGGGATGGAATGGGTTGCAATGCCATATAGACTCTGCCTTGATGCTGCGGGAAAAGCGTGTAAATCTGGGAAGAATCTTTTGTTTGTATCATGATATTGGATCACTTCCTCCTCTTTGTTCAAGCTTGTTGAAGGATATACCAAGCAAGCAGCGCAGTCAGATGTACATTTTACTTAGAACCGTCATTCTCCCATGTTCATCTTGTCGACGAATATTCGGAAAACAGGCTTAGCGTCAACAGACATGAACCCACGAGCAATACAGTGACCAATACATGTGCTTTGTCCCGTCAACAGATCAATTGGATCAGCCAGTTCACCAAAGGCCCGCTTCAAAGATTGACTAACGTTAGAGACTGGGGTGAAGATCAAGTTACCGCAAGTGGAAATATCTAGAGAGAATTTACCGTCCAGGGAGATCAACTCTTCAAGCGTTCCACCACCCCACGTTATGTATGTGCTTGTGGTTTGCTTGGGTGACTGGCTCTTGTCCCACTGACGTGTTAGTCGCGCTTAAGCCAAAAATGGCAGCAATTGGGCAAAATAATATACAAGATGTAGCTAGAATGGGGTCTACCTTGTCGTCTCAAGTCATGATATTATGCTCTGTACACAGAAGCCTGATAGGTACAGGTAATACTTCTGTCCAGGGTAATTAATATTGGTCGCCGCCCAATCATCGTCTGGAGGCCCCGTGGGATCGATGCCCAAAATGGCGGTGCCATCACCAGTTTCTGCTGTTCCTGCTTGTGCTTCCGCTTCTAACTTTGGGCGGTGGGCATCGAAAATTTTACCCGCTATACCCATGCGCCCACCAACCGGAAGAGGGAGATTTGGCTTTGGCTTTGGCAGGTACGGGTACAACGTTCAGGCGCGGAATCCGAGGTGTTACAGTCACAGTTACAGTTACAATTGCAGCGTCACTCTTAAAAAGTCAAGCCTCCTCCAGCTCCCAACTTTTTCTTCACCTCCACGAAACATCACCGCTTCCCCCTTCAGAACCTCAATTCACTATCAGTCCTGTAGACCTCGTTCTTTTTTCTCTACTTCCAGCAAAATGTCTACTGAGGAGATCACCCACCCCACCATCAAGGGTATGTTTTTCTTTTCCTCTTGTTTCTTTTTTTCTTTTTTGCTGCCCCGCGTTGAGCGCTGCCCCTCTCTCATGATGGGCATCATACGCGAGTTCCGTCTCTCAATTCTCGCATTTTGCTGCGACGGAATGTAGTTGATGAACTGTTGGTACCAATTTATCAACATTGTGATTCAATGCTTTGAGCTTGTCGCGCCATGATGGACATACCATACCAAGCTCTCCATTCCTGACCTTCCCCCCCTATCACAACCTAAGCACTTGGGCAGATGGCAGAATTTACCTCGCAGACCTGACAAACTTTTGGTGATCAACAATTGACTAATATCTTATCCAGATGGCTGGTTCCGAGAGATCTCGGAGATGTGGCCCGGTAGGCAAACCCAATGCATCCAAATCTAACGACTCAGAATTCTTACTCGACCAAACAGGCCATGCCATGACCCTCCGCGTTGAGAAGGTCCTCGTCCACGAGAAGAGCAAGTACCAGGACGTCCTCATCTTCAAGTCCACCGACTTCGGCAACGTCCTTGTCCTCGACAACGTCATCCAGTGCACCGAGCGCGATGAGTTCTCCTACCAGGAGATGATTGCCCATCTTGCCCTCAACTCCCACCCTAACCCCAAGAAGGTTCTTGTCATTGGCGGTGGTGACGGCGGTGTCCTCCGTGAGATCGTCAAGCACGACTGTGTTGAGGAAGCTACCCTCTGCGACATCGACGAGGCTGTCATCCGTCTCTCCAAGGAGCACCTCCCCTCCATGGCCTGTGGTTTCGACCACCCCAAGTCCAAGACCCACGTCGGCGATGGCTTCAAGTTCCTCAACGACTACAAAAACGAGTTCGACGTCATCATCACCGACTCCTCCGATCCCGATGGTCCCGCCGAGGCTCTCTTCCAGAAGAGCTACTTCCAGCTCCTCCACGACGCTCTTCGTGAGGGCGGTGTCATTACCACTCAAGGTTGTATGTTCCCTATTTTCTTGAGGAAGGTAGCTGGAGTCCCTGGGAACGGCAGAATCAGGGAGCCTCGTCTGATCAAAGTCGATCGGTGCAACGAGGCTCTCCCTCGATGGGTACATGATAGTACCGCGTGCCTCCTAGGGACCGCCAGAAGCTAGTGCTGCTTTCCCAGCTTCGCTTCGGGTAGTCCCGCGATAGCATGTTTATTCGTTTACTATGTAACGCAGGCTGCGTCATGTCACCTTCTGCTGTTTCTGGCCTGCCACGTTATTGTTATACTGCGCCGTAATCTCTTCTAGGACTGCACTGACTCGTTGACCTATTTACAGCTGAGAGCCCCTGGCTTCACCTCCCCCTCATCGCTCGCCTCAAGAAGGATTGCGGTGCCATCTTCCCCGTCGCCGAGTACGCCTACACTACCATTCCTACCTACCCCTCGGGCCAGATCGGCTTCATGGTCTGCTCCAAGGACCCTAACGCCGACGTCAAGAACCCTCTCCGATCCTGGTCCAAGGAGGAGGAAGACGACAAGTGCCGATACTACTCTGCTGAGATCCACAAGGCCAGCTTCGTCCTTCCCAAGTTCGCCCAGAAGGCTCTTGAGTAAGATTGTTTGCACATGTCGAAGGATCTATGAATGGTATGGGTGGCTACGTTTATGAGTTTATGCAGGAAAGGGACTAAAGGGGACAAAAAAGGCCAGTATGGCCACATAGATAAACACGGATGTAAAGGTATATATGTACCTTGAAAAGGAAAAAGATTCTGGCGTTACTGCGAGTAAGGCTCATAGAGTCTGGAATACAGAATTTGGTCTCTCGGTTGATCTGCCCTCCATATATCCCTAGTGATTACAGTCGACATGTGTACTTTTGATTGATATATGCTAATATGGCTAGGAAAGGATACCCGCTTCAACATTCTTTCAAGGCTCTTCAAACTGAATTTTACCCTCACTCACATCAGGGTATACATCAAACCTCCGCTGAGAGTTCAAAGGGATGTTCTTCCTCGCCTCAGTGATCTTGTCAGGGTCAAGCTCCCAGTCAACTGTGGTCTCCTTCTCATCCGCCTCAACTTGGACCTGCGCCATTGGATCCGCTACGAGACTGTGTCCATAAGCAGGATAACCAGTTTCAGCGCGAGCGGGGCTGCACAAAGCTACGTAGAGCTGGTTATCGGCAGCGCGAGCTCGACCGAGCAACTGCCAGTGCAGAGGACCAGTGGTAGTGTTGAAAGCTCCAGGGTAGATGAGCGCAAAGGCGCCCTTTCGAGCCGCGATAGTGGCCAGCTCGGGGAAGCGGACGTCGTAGCAGATGGCAACGGCTATCTTTCCGTACTCGGGAAGGTCGACGAGAGTTACTTTGTTGCCAGGGCTGAGAATATCGGACTCGCGGAATGTAATCTTGCCGGGGATGTCGATATCGAAGAGATGCACCTTGCGGTGCGTTCCTAGCAGAGCTCCATCGGGTCCAAAGATTAGGGTTGTGTTGTAGTACTTTTTCGTATCTGGGCTGTATTCTGGGATAGATCCACCGACCAGATAGACCTTGTTGTCGGCGGCCATTGCCGAAAGTGCGTGATAAGAGGGCGCATCATCGCGGGAGGGCGGACTTGGCTGCAGAGTCTCTGCGTACTGAGGGAAGTGGTCTGTTCCATAGGGCGAGTTGAAACATTCCGGTAGAACGACGATCTTTGCGCCGGAAGAAGCTGCACTGGCGACATGCGAGGCTGCGCTGTCAAGATTGGCTTTCTTATCAGAGCCAGACGCAAGTTGAATCAGAGAGAGCTTAACACGCTGTTTAAGCACGGGAGCTGTTGTACTGGACATCTTACGGATGACGAATGGGGCTGTGCGCTGAAACAGAGACAGAGGTGCTTGCGACGATGTTAAAGCTCGTGATGTCAGTGCAATTTGACGAAGGACAGTTCTCATTGTTTATGAGTGAAGTTGGCAAGTGGATTATGATGGCGAAAGCTGATGATGAGGGTTGGAGGCTGGCATCGGGTCGGGGTTCGGTGACGGAAGTGG
>ONZP01000361.1:0-41768 GCA_900312805.1 Fusarium torulosum
TATCCTAACCCTAACCCTAAATATTATAGGTATAAATATATAATAAGTAATTAAGTAATTAATTAACTAATTATTAATAATTAATTTTAGTCTTATTTATTTATTTATTTATTTTATAATAATTAAACTTTATTCCTTTTTTTCTTCCTCTCCTATTAGTGGTATTTTCCTCTTAGTAATATAATAATCCTTATTAATAAATAGATATCTAGCTATCTAGCTATACTATTTAGGTACTAGGGGTTTCTCTTTTTTCTTTTTTTGGATTAATTATTATTAACTCTTTTACTAAACTCCTCTTTTATTTTACCCGCCTTTTACCTATATCGATCCTAAAGTTACCAACCCCATATATTTTACCCAGTGGGGTACCTCCCTAACCCGATAGGGGTCTCCTCTTTTACCGAAAGAGTGCCGAGCCATAGTGGCTAAACTGGATAGTATTCTTATATCTAGACCCCCTTACTAATACTAAACCAGATTAATAATACCCCTACCAGACTAATTATATACTTACTATAGATATAATAATATATATATATAATAGTTTAAATAAGAAATAACTTATAAACTGGTTAATAAAGAATATTATTCACAGACTATTCCGTGTACGTGAAAATTAGTAATAAATATGTGGCGCCTCTAGATACCTCTCTGAAACCCGGCATATTAAGAATTCTGGTTTCTTAGCAGGGACCACATCCTTCTCCCATCCAAGGAACTCAGACCACATATTTACTACTCCGTCGAGTGATTTTGCATCGACTGCTGACCAACACTTTTCCACCGCATCCCATTGTTGTTTTGGCTGACCTTTCACGGGGTTCGGATTCGGGAGACTTTGGGTAGGCGTCCAACGACCATCCTGGTGCCCTGATGTAGGAAATAACGGCCAGTTTATCTCATCCGGCTCGCCGGCTTCTTTGTTTGGGGGGTTCACATTGCTAACCATGGCTAATTCGATATCGAAGGGCAATATGGAATCCTTTGACACATGTGGTACTGGAGATTGAAGCTCCACACCCATCATAAGCGGCATGAAGGAATCAGATCCGTTCAGAAGGGAACTGATAGAGTTATTACCAGATCCATGGTTAGGATCCGAAGCTTCATCATCTAAGGTAATTAAGGACTAGAGTCAGCACACTGATGGGTCACTTTCAACTGTGTAAATTGTGGCAAGAAGAGAACTTACACGCTCCCCAAACGACATTCGGAACTGCCTTAAAAGCAGGTGTGAGTCGCCAATCCTCTCTCTCCTCTCCACTATTCACATGCTTAACTGAAACATGCAGTGTAGATGTCAGCGCTTTCTTGAGGTTCATAGGCTTGGCAAAGATCTCGTGCTTTTCCCCTGGAAGCGGTTTGCAATCTTCGCCATTGATCAATGCATGGTCCATGGCGAACTTGGCTTCGATGCTAAACCTGAGCGGCCCTCCTCTGACACTCCATGGTGCGTTAAACGCTTTGTCCGGACCGTCCCTGTCGCCGAGCAATCCAGACAGGCACATGTAAACATGAGGCGGCGTGGCAACGGATTGTGCCATCTTGGAGTCGGATTCGAGGACTAGTTTATAGAAGCGACTCAGGTCAAGTGTTTCGTGGTTGGTGGATTGTGAGGAACCGAACTCGACATCGAATCCAAACACCCAGAAATCGACGTGCACCTTACCACGTACAGGCGGACCTTGGATGTAAAGCGTAGCCCCAATCTCAATAGCGATGTGCACATGAATGAACCACACTTCCATGTCAAAGGAAACGCCAACACTGACGTGTCCTACTGCCTGGAAGTTAAATGGTGCAAAGTTCATGAGGAAGTCTGCATAAGCATCGAACCAGGCTCGCAATCGACCCATGGAGAGAGTCACGTTAATATGCAACCCACCCATACAGACCTTGGGCGTAATCGCAAAGTATGCCTCACCTGTCACACTGAGGTTGCTTCCCAATGCCCAGTTGACGCCGAGCCGGGGAATGTTCTTGGGATATATGGCGGGTACTTCATATGCCCGATGATACCCACCGATGGTAAAGACAAAGTCTCCTTTATTCGGGCCAGAGAACCAATAATATAACGCGAAACCGCCAGTCAGATGACAGCTAGGATCGAGAATATAAGAGTTGGGCGATAGCTGCGCTTCAACACTAAAGCGGCCTGCGTCCGGATCCAGACTGGCTTTAAAGCCCAACTCTACTCGAGCGAATTTGTACGGGGACTTTGCGTTGGGGATATCTGCAGACGCCAGACCAAGAATGTGGAATTGTAGGCGGGGGCTCCATTGCGCAATGAGTACAGCCGTCACGTCCAGCATCTCAAAGGCTGACACAGTCAGTCCCGCGGCGACCCACATTGCATCCTTCTCCTGGAAGAACCACGGCGTTCCCCCGCCGGGTGGTTGGAGGAGGTTTCTGAGCGTGTCAACGATGGTTGAATCGGCTGAAGCTGGCGCTATCAAGGGGTACCGCGGAATGTCTTTGATGTCTGGGATGCTGATGCCGACATTGTAGCCGAATCCACCCGTGATGCCTGAAATGGTCGCGAATTCCAAGGTGATGAGAGGTCCTCGGAGTATCGCGTAGACGAACGCACTCATGTACTCATCACCCAATCCCGTGACCTTGTCCTTCTTCTTTCGACCATAGAAGCCCGCGGCTTGGAACAACCATGGGACAAATCCAATGGTGATACCGCCGACGTAGAGTTCGCGCTCGGCATCTTCCTGGTGGATCAGACCTCCCTCAATCTTCAGTGGTGGCTTGTCAAATGAAGCAGCCAATCCGGCAACGGAAACGGAAATATCCTTCAGGTCAATATTCTGAATATTGATGCCGTTCTGGAAGTTCAAGCTGAGCTTGAATCCAAACACGGCAAAGGCCAATGGACCCATTGCGAATGTAGCGTCAAACTGAATGGCCAGCACATTCTTTGAATATTCAAAACCTACTTGACTGATGGTAAGCGGACCCTGCGTGTTCTTTAATGGTGCTTTGGCACTCTTAGCCACGTCCGGACCAAGAGGAGGATCCCCCTTCTTTGGATCCGGCAGCGTCGCGTCAGTTTCATCAGGAGACTTCTTCTGAGCCGTTTTCCCGACCGGGTAGTCTAGGATAAGTTGACCTTTGGCTGCGAGAGCAAAGTGAAATCCCGCAGCAAGATCTGTCGGTTTCCCACCTTGTGGACTCTTGGCGGCTGGTACGCTGGTTTGCAACAACGCGTTGACAGCAGCGACTTGAGCAGGTTTCAGAACGGCATTGACCCAGAAGAATCGCATTTCATCAAAGGGAACGCTGAATGTGGTCGGTAGAGGAATCTCGTCGGGTACTTTGAGACCGGTATAGGTGAGTTGGAAGTATCGGATCGGTTCTTGCCTCGCATCCTTTCTCGTCTGGTCATGCAACTGCACGAATGTGGCTTTCACTTTCCCAATCCCGATGTCAAGCTTGAACTGGACTTGACCCGTAGTCCCCGGTTCAAGGTGAAAGGAGAAGACTGGGGGGGTATTGGGACTCAGAACTTCGGCATCTCCCAGGAAGGACGGAAGCCCGTTGATGAATGCGCTGTCAAGTCCGAAGATGGCGCGTCCCACATCTCTGAGTGAGACTTTGTGCTCGATCTTCTTGGTGATTTCTGCTTCGAAGGTCCAATCGCGCTTAGCAGCGTCCTTTGCTGCCTTTCTGATATAGCTCAGGCTAATCTCAACACTGCCCGCAATCAAGATTGTTCCTCGAGCTTCGAATGTGCGCACCTTGTCTTGAGAGCTGTACCCGACAAATACATCCTGGAGCCGAATGTGCTTCAGAATGTCGTATAGAACGTCCCGTGACTCTTCCGTAAAGTATTCGTAGAGCAGACCGAGACTCAGCTCTTGAATCGAGCCCGATATGGACCAGTCCGCAGAAGCATTGGCTCCTGCATTGGGGCTTGACCTTACATATGAAAGGACTCCCACCAGCTCATTCGTGCAAGTTGGTCGAGGTCCCAAGTCATCCGGGGGACCAGTGAGAGTTATGCGGAACTCGAGGTTCACATCGATGGCTCCATGGTCCCATATTGCACTCAGTGACACCTCCTCAAAATTCAGGGATGGGAGGTTCGCAGCTCCTCCGGGATCCTGATAAGGTTCACAGGCTTCAATTGTCGCAGAGACAGAAACGTACTTTGAAGCCACACGGAATTGAGCATTTGTGACAAACTGTGGGATGTTGGAAGGAAAGTTGTCCAGATCGAGTGCGTCTGGAAGCAAACTCTTCAACGAGAGGCATGCCGCAGGGTTGGGCGTGAGGATCTGGAGACTGGTTGATTTCTCCCAATCGCTGAAGGCGGCCTCACGAAGGTCTGGCCCTAGGTCGGCGGGAAACCATAGTTTGCCTGACAAGTAGAATCCTCCTGTTCTGCCTACACGATAACCTCCCTCTAGATAAATGGAGATATGGTCGAGGTTCTCATCATTAGTCTCCTTTCCAAGCGCAGCATCTACCTCGATCCCTAGCTTGATTCCGCTGAATTTGCCTTTATCGGTCAGAAATACTTGTAGCTGGCGGAACATAACACGGCTTTGGTCATCCGCGTCGTTTCCAGATTTGGTCATCTCCTGAGGAACGGCCTGGTCCAGCTTCGGTAAGTCGACACCCGAGATCTTGTCAATTAGAGCTTGTCCAAATGTTTTCAAATTATTGGACTTGTCCTGAGAGGTGACGCTGAAGGTTACGCCTGTCGAACTGTCCAGTGCTAAGCTTACTTGCAGTTTAAGCTCGGCATCTTCAATCTTCGTGACTAGCAACGCCGTAATCATCAATCCGGTGCGGGAGCGAACTTTGACGTTGGTAGTGGTTTGGCCGTTCTCCATCACGTCTGTCCCGATCCAGGATTCGCATCGAGCAATCAGCGTGGGTTGTTGGATTTCCAACTTGATAGACGGCGGCCAAAAATCCATCATGAGAGATTTGAAGTTGTCTGATATACTACCACTGGGCGTAAACTCCAAGCGGAGACTTGTGTTGTAGTTGACATCAGGGGCAAACCAAACAGCACTGCGGGTGCCATCTTGGGCGCTGAGAGTCCACTGTGTCGTTCCGAAGGCTGTCCTGATTATATCAAGGCCACCTGCTTTGTTGACAGTGACTCCTGGGCACAACTGCGTCTGGAAGTCACATATCTCTTTGAATGACCAGACGGAAGGGGACAATGGTTTGACAAGCCCAAAAACCATGACAGTGTGGCTAAACTCGGGTAGTAGACCATCAGGACGAAGTTTGCCAGGCTCCGAGTCGAGCTTCAGAGCCCCTGCTGCACATGCAGTATTAAAGGTGATGTTATGGGAGGTGATGATGGAGAGGCTTGGCTTGAGGATGTCTTCGCCTGTCAACTTCACGTCTGTTGCTTGAAGAGCTATCTTCATCCACAACATGATGCTGTCTGTGGCTTTCAAGGAGACTGGTTCGGTTGTTGGTCTCTTATCCAGACTGATCGAGGCGGTCCGTAGCATCGACACGAAGTTGTCTAGTTCATCTGCATCCTGTAACTTGGTACCTTCCTCTGCGGAAACCACTAGATCATTTGTGCTTGCTACAATGGTGAATCCAGAGGAAGATGTCGTCTCGGCCATGACAGTTGGGATATTGTCGGCTAGGCCCATGGTAGATATGAGCGTTGAGCTCAACAAAGGCAGAGGTCTGCTTGCTACTCGAGCAAACATCCCAATTGTCCCTTTGGGCTTTTTCTTCTTGTTCTTCATTGCCACCAAATACGCCCGCTGCTTAATCTTCTTCGTATTCGATGTCAAACTCACCATCTTCAAAGGTGTCAATGCTCCCATTTTCCGCCGAGTACGTGAGTGAATGCCCATATCCTGAACTTTCGGAGCAGAAGGCGTGGGGTTGCGATCTGGGTCATCGTACAATTTTATGTCCTCATCCTCAATATAGTAGGAAGACCTGCGCCCGTCCATGTCAGCATTTTCGACCGACTCTACTTTGAGATAGATGAGCGCATTCTCGCCTCGAATTAAATTCGAGTCAATGCCGGGATGGGCAAATATACTGCCGACCTCGGTAGTGAGAACAGTCATGAGTTCTGCAAATGCTGTGTTCAAAGAGAAGCCTGTTGCCTGCAACTTGACTTTCAAATTGTTCCAAGGCAGGAAATTCTTCGTGTCCATAATTGCGGTGTATTCGGCGATCTTGTGACGTCGATCAGCGTCTTTGACCTTGTCCGCTTCGGTGCCAAAGTACCATAGATTGAATTGTGTGAACTTTACAACCCAATCACTTTCCATCCACCGAGGATAGCATGTCAGTAAAAGAGGACCGCGATCTGCCTTGGAAATTGCAAAATAGTATGCAATGTACATGAGTAGCTCCCAATCTAGACACACGGAAAACTGTGGTTAGCTGAATTCAGGCAGAAGTCGGGGATGCCAAATCACCTGGGTGGTTATGCATGCTTCCGGCCGATATAATGATGTTGTATGGTCTAAAATTGTCGATCATAGTTGTCGGCGTAGAGCTACACGCTCCATGGTGACTACATTTCATTGAAGGAATGCGTCGACCGCCGGCCCAGGCTGGTCTCAGCCATTTAACGAGGGCAGACTCTGCTGCCGCGTTCAAGTCGCCTGCGAAGTAATGCGAAACTCTGCCGTTAGGCCAGGCTATAACGGCTGCGAGAGAAGCCTCGTTCGTCAAAGTCACTGTATCTGGCCACATGATCCCAGCCGCGACTCCAGTCTGATTTGATGAAGGACCGATCAGTTCCCCTTCAATGGCAATGCAGAACATGGCAGGTCGTCCTCCGCCAGCCATAACCTTAATCAAGACGTCGATATCCTTTACAGATCCGGATGTCAGCTGACCAGGCCAGTCCTTCTCTAGATCTGTGTCTGAAAATATGTCGGCGCCCAGCAGGCTCGTTCCGTAGTAAACATCAGCAACCACAACATTGTTGATTTTCAACGTGCCATCGTTGTCTCTGACACCCTTAACAAATCCTGAGCATTTAGAAATCATCCATTCCGATGTCAGGAATTTAGTTCGGGGTGTGTCGGCGCCAAAACGGAAGTACGTATCGACCATAGCAGTCTGTTCCATGAAGGAGTTGAAGCCGCCATAGTGGTCACCATCCCAGTGTGTGACAATGACAACATCAATTTTGAAACCACCTGCGCGAGCCTGATACAGAGGCTCGATGTTTTCTAAGGTGGTGATAACTTTGCTACTGCCCCCTCTCTTCCCTGCGTCAATCCAGACCACCTTGACACACTCAGGCAAGATTGCTGGGTTGTTGATGTTTGGCTTGGCGAGGACATGAATAGCCGCGTCCCCTACCCCTATGTTGATGTGGTAGCTATCGACTCGATATGCCATTATGACAGTATGACAATGTCGTATATGTCTTCTGTGATGTAGCACTAAAGAACAGACACAGCTCCAGTTGGTGTTGCAGATAGTATGGGCGAGCAACTACTTTGTGCAGGTAACGAAATCTGCACGCGTGAGAAAGAGATGATTACGCAGATAGGATCTGAGTGTCATCATTTCCAGTACACCTTGCACACTCCAGCATATTGCTAAGGGCTACAGCTGCAAGTTCCTGCTCCTAGTGAAGATTGAATACCAGCCTCACTGTCCACAGCAGCAATGGGGGATGACGGTACGGAATTCGATCAGAAGGTAGCGGGACTTGTCGGGCACGATGATAGAAAGGTTCCAAATGTATCACAGTGCAGGAGGCGGGCTGAAGTACGTATAGCTGAGACATCCTGGCTAATGCATGCAAAGAAGCAATAAAGCTTAATATGTGGCGCGCGGAGGTGGTGGGGCCGACACGGGCGGGCCATGAGACTTAGTCGCTAATGGCTGAAATCCGAGGACCTTTTGCAAACCAATAATCGACTTAATACCGTAACGCCCATGCTGCAGCAGGACTTATACAGTCACTTGCAGCCAGCCACACGAGATGCGGAGTGAACATTTATTCAGATCAGACAGAAAGTGGAGTTGGAGACAACATATCAGCCAGCCACATTAGCAATATAACGCCCTATACTGCAGAGAACTTATACAGTCACAGACAAATGCAGCCAGCCGCACGAGATGCGGAGAGAATAATCATTCGGACAGGAAACAAAAGTCAAAGACGACATATCAGCCAGCCACATGAGCAAGGGCCCAAAAATCAATAAATTCCAACGTCCTATTCAGCCAGCCACAGAACCTACCTATGCAACCTCACCGCTATCTCGTCAGCTGCAAGAACCCCTCAGCGGCCGTGTATGGCGACTTCTCGAATCGCATGCGCTCATCCGTCTTGTCCACTTTCATCCGCGTGTACTTGATTGCCGCATCAGTAGCCGTAGCGGGTGTATCAGACGTGAAGTATGGCTGCAACCAGTTCCAAGTCCCCAGCGTAGATGCAGGGATTGGCACGCCCAGGCTCAACTGCTGGCCTGCACTGGGCAACGGGTCCGTGCCAACGGGCTGCTGCTGCTTGTCGTCGAAATCTGGGATGTTCTTGGGGAGCAAGATTGGTCCGAGACTGAAGAATACGGACATGTTGGAAAAGGCTTCGTTGATGATCCATGGTGGCAGACGAAGTTCTTGGACGGGAAGGATGCTGGTGTAAGCGTGTATGCTTGCAAATGGATCCATGATTGCTCCAAAGATTGTTTGCTCTCGACATCGAAGTATGTCAAAGTCTGTCGCCTCTCGAGTCGTAGGGTTGAAATAGAACGGGAGTAACCGTTGCTCCTTGCTTCCCAGAAACCGCAATGGCTGCTTGTCGGAGGCTTGCAGGTCTGCCTCCCCCGGCTTGTCCTGCTGATCGTTATGTCCATAGTAGGTGTAGATTTGGTCTAGAATCAATCCATCCTCTAATTGGAGTCCATCATCCTTCTTCTCCTTGGCGGCGAAATAACCAATCAGTCCATCGTGAGCTTTCTCCCTTGATCCAAATTTGACAGGGAAGTCATAATAGCCGTCAAGATTGGCCTGGTTGCGACTCAAGGAGTCAGCGTCGGCCAGGATCAAAGGTTCCTTGGCCAAGTCTCCACGAAGGTTTTGCTTGACATAGGGCTGTACTGCCAACTCCAAGGACCATCCCGTATTGACCAAAGCCAGCGGACGTCCCGTGACCGTGCCCCATTGCTCCGAGTAGCCTGGCGGCGCCGGCAAGAGCGTCGCCATAGAGTCGTCGAGCATGCGAATGAAAGCTCGGAGGTAATCCGCAGACTTCATCATCTCGGATACAAGGCGCTGTAGTTGGGTATACTGAACATGCTTTTCCTTGGCCGGATCGACTTTGGGCGGTTCGAAGGGGAGCCATTCTGGCGAAGCAAGTGAGCCCTTTGGCCCGCCTGCACGTACGTCACGGTAGAATTTACCATCACCGGTGAAGAATTGTAGTCCATAGTTGGCATAGTTAATCACCACCCATCCCCAAACCGGGTTCTCCCATTCGTTGGTTGGTCTCCAATACAGGTCACGACCTTCCCCAGGATCTGTGAGCGTGACAAACGCCGAGTTCAGGCGTGAGAACTGGTTGATCTGCGGTGGGATCTGAACCCAGGCTTCGCTAGGAACGATGGTGTCGTCTCCGGAACCAGGATATTTGTTTCCACCAAAGATCGAATCGGCCGTGTAGTACTCACCGCATGACGGCACTGTCCATTTCTTGGAAGCCGAAATGCTTGGATTAACAGCATGGATGACTTGCCCGAATTTATCGATAATATTGAGCTTTTTAATAAAGAATTGACCGTGGGTCACCGGCTTGAAAGCAGCAAACGGACTGCCACTGAGTTCGACACTGGATCCATATGGAGTAAGGTCTGATTCGCCTTCAATAAGCTTCAGGTCCCATGCCTCAAAGCCTGCTATCTTTTGAGGATCATTAGGAACAGCAGCGGCAATGGGGACTGGTTCGGTCGACAAGGCGTTTGCTGGTCGATTGTTGGGTTTCACATGCGTTCCATGCAAACGAGTGAGGAGATGGTCGGTCAAGCCAGTCAAAGGAGCTGACAAGTAGGGTAACTGACGCACAGAATTCAGTAAAAGGTCCCGATCCTTCTCTGGCAAGATCTCATTTAGCGCGATGTCGGAGAGCTGGGAGAAAAGGCTGCGAACTTTGGACTCTAGGGAAAAGGTCGGTTGGGGTAGTATAAGGGACCTCCCTGACAGTGTTCGTCGATCATCCTTCTTCCGGGTTGCCCTGTATTCTAGGTATGCTTTGACGTCCAATGAGTATCGGGCTTGAGATGGCTTCAAGCCGTCTATGGTGGTATCGTTGAGATGCCAGAACCTATAGGGAATATGAAAGTACTCAATGTCCCACTCCAGGTACAGAGGGAAGAATGGTTGCTCTGAGTTCCATCTATCTCGCCAACGCGCCTCATCTGCTTCGCCGTTTGACTTTACCTCGTGATCATGATACAAAGGCAAGAATGTATCTTTAGGACAGTCCAATGATCCTGGATCTTTCTGTAAGGAGGCGAACTCTTCGACCAATCGCTTAGCATCCAGAGCCAGGTCTGGAGGGCAGCATTTCTCAAGTACGTTGTCGAAGAATTTCTCCCATGGTGCATCTAGAGATTTCATCTTGCCATCGAAGGGGCATTGCGTGTTCAGACGGACTTTGAGATGATCGAGGAAGTCTTTGGGCCAACTCGATGGAATGCACGACACCATGAGCGTCGGATCGCTGGGTTGGAAAAAGGGCTTCGCGACTCCGCCCTGCAAAGTATGGACCAATTTTGCTCGGGTTTTTTGAGTATCAGACAGCTGACCAATGACCGGCGGCATGATCAGATGGCCGTCTTTGCCATGAATGGGTATGCTGGCCTTGAGATCTTCACTGGCCTTGCCCAGAGCCTCGATGCTGAAACGAAGACTTTCTCTCTCACCTTTTGGCTGCCTCTCCAGCACTAGACTGTCGCGATCACGAAGGAAGAGCCACCACAGTGAGAACATATCCCACTGACGAGACTGTTTCAATCGTAGGGCTGTATCATTCACGATACAATCACGGTTTAGTGCGAGCAGATCCAGCAGTTCGTCTTTCTCGGGAAGCCTCTGGGCAGGCTGGTCTTTGGGCTTGCTGATACCTGCAGGCTGGTCCTCATCTTTGGTATTGGCAAATACAAAGTGCTTGCCGCCTTCTTGACGCTTGAACTTCGCATCCCCGATGAGAGTGGAGGCTCGTAATTGTGCTTCCACATCTTCGTCTTGGGCAATGAGGAGCTTCTCCATCTGCAAGATATCTTTATAAACTTGCTGGAATTCGGGAGGGCCGCTGGCTGCTGTGTCGTGGACATGCGCCATAATGCTATCCAGAGGTGTCACACCAATGGAAACTGACTTATCCTCCATCAACTTTGCACAGAATTCATCGGCAACGACTTTGGGTCGAGACGAGACATCCCACTCCACATCGTACTTGGTACCATGGCATATGATATTGGCTGCATCGGCCAAGTCCAGCCACTTCCGACGACTGCCATTAGACTCGGCGCCCATGACTTCCATGTTCAGAGCTTTCAATAGGGCATCACGATTGCCGTATGTCCCAGGACTGGCCAGTAGATCCTGTTTACTGTCGCGGTGGAAACCCAGAACATAGTAGCTCAACTTGGCTTTCTGGATGCGCTGCGGCCCATCCCCGATGCGAAGATCGTCGATCATGCTGAAGACATTTGTGTTGTGCGGTTGGAAGTCCGGGAAAAGTTGGTTTGAGCTTTTCGTCAGGTCAATGGTGATGCGACTGCGTTTATTCGATTCCGTGCTCGTCCACGTTTCGGCATTGGATTTGGATCCAATGAAGACTTCAGCTTGCTTGTCAATGTCTACTGTGTCGACCACCTTTTTTCCGACACCGGTAGTTTGTGTTGCTGCAGCAATAAAGGGCGATACATCAGTCTGAAGATCCGTACTGTCGTCGAGCTGGTCGATCATTTGGCAATGATCACTCTCCACAACCCAGGCAGCCAACGGAGGTACGGAGTCATCTTTCTCCTCTAGCTCGCAGTGACGAATAACGATCCACCGCGTAGGCAGGGGTGAAAATGGCGTCGGTGCTGGCTCTTTCGTAGGAGGGACTGAAGGACTTGAAGGGGTTTCGCCAGCACTTTGTGGAGGTGCCGGGCGCCCAGATCGATATGGTCTCGGCATGCTCCAGTGGATATAGACGCCTTGTCTGCCATGGATTGGCTTTCCAGTACCGAGATTCGTAAAACGTGGGTTTGTTTTAGGGTCGCCGGAAGCATGAATGTCTGTGTGGCGCAGAACGTCCGCAGCCAAGTATCTGGTGTCATAGCGAAGAAATGTATAGTTCGGCTGAGTAATTGGGGCAATTTTTGCTTGGTTGCTCTCATGGCCAGTACAGACGGACTCATTCAGTATGAAAGCGTCTACTTTCATGGGGACAAAAAGAACGTCCGCCATTTTGTCGGTGGATGAAAGGAAGAAGAGAGGGGAGTGGATTTAAAGTTGGGGGGGGGATTTCACAACCTATATATACCTGCACACAGTCCATTCATTCTGCTTCTGCAGCGCAGGCTACGATGCATTACGAACCAATCAGGCACATTTCACGGAGTTTGAGTAAACAAGTAACGTAGCTAGTTGATGATCGTTTCCCCATTTCATATTTGAACTAAGAAACACAATGATCAAAGAATATTCTACAAAACCTGTCTACAGCTGTACCAACTCCAAGGCTCCATTAGACAACCTCGTCATCCCAGCATTTAATGTCCACTGCAGAATAGCGATAGGTTAGAACAACCTTCTGAGCAACTTCATCGTAGATGGCACTGATAGATGATCCGTCAGGCGAATCAGCATCGTCAAGAATCTTGTCAGTCCAGTTGCTTCCATTGTCCACACTCTGCGAACGCCAAAGTTTGTCCGTGTCCTTCTGCTGCCAGTAGACGTTAATGTATGACTTGTTATCTTCGACTTTGGAATAAGAGACAATTGCCAACGGAGTCGACTCTTTGGCGTTGCCGGTACCCGAGAGCTGGCTACATTCTGCACGGGTCCTTGTCAGTATCATAAGTCAGTGACGTTTCAAAGGATGTTCTTACGATGCTTTCCTGATACGTCGTACACCTCGATATACTTAGTAGCCAGTTGGTAGGCAATGAACCTGCCGCCCTTGTCGGTCAGGGAAGCGGCCAAATAGGTGGCTTTGTGGAGTGGGCTGTTTTGCACGGTGTAAGGGCTCTTCCACGTCAATGATTGTTCAATGACATTGCCAGTTAAATTACTGCGCATGTTAGCTTCTCTATATCATACGTGCCGCTGTACGATGTGTGCCGATTGACTTACATGTAATACACATAGCCAGCTTCACCACCTTTGATCTTCCCAGCTACGGCAGCTGTACTCTTGGTCTTGGATGTACCCGCCTTGACAGCTTGCCATACTGGGCTGAGCTGATAGAGCGAAGTCAGGTCGGTACCATCACTTGCTTTAGTGGCGATGAAGCCAAACACCCGGGTCTGGCGGTTTACATATTAGAGCGCAAGGCCATTATATTATGTAAACAGAGGACGCTTACAAGTCCACCGTAGCTGATAGCTGCAATGCTTGAGTCTGGGATGATCAGACCCGTACTGGGCACCGAGGTGGGATCGGTAGCAGGGCCAAATTGAGTGTTGTTGGGAACGGAGGTGTCGAATTCACGAAGAGTGAGGTAGCTGTTCTTTGAAACTGCGAATATGAAGAGCTTTTGAGAAGCGCCTGGCTTCCATAACGTGGTGTATGCAGAGGTCATTGTGATAACTTTGAAGAGAGAAATTCCGTAAATGAAAACTCGTAGAATGCACCGTGGGTGAGGTTAGATTATGCTGGTCTTTGGCGGAAACTTTGTCTTTAATATATTATTCTCTGATGGCATCATCAACGGCTTGCAAGTCTGCATACAGCTCAACCTGGTATACGTATTTATACTCCAGTTACGTATTCATGGCGGTACATTGTGCTTGATCCATTATCGGGGAAACAACCAAAGCAACCTACATAGCAACTATTTGGGGACACCACAGTTCACTCATACTGTATACCGAATAAGATCCATACATGTCTGATGCGTTGTTCAATAGTCTCAAATGTATTGAATAGTCACATGCAGGCGAAGGTGTGGAATGTGGCGTTGCTGAAATGTATGTCTTTAATAGCTGCATGTATATACCCTAGATACCCCGCACAATATGGGGCACATTCAACGGGGCCCGGCACGCCACCTATGCATGCGTCCCACTCTGGCCGTTTAATCCCGTCCGGAAGCGTCAAACGGTCTGCAGCTAAAAAAAAGAAAAACAAAAAAAAAGGACACTATTAAATTGGACCACCAATGGCTTGCGTAGTCAAAAGGTCTAGAACACAGTAATTCTGCACACTGCTGTGTCAGAAAGTGGATTCAGCCGCCCCAGTCTTAGAAGCCATGTCCGACGTGATTGCACTGCACCATTGTAACTATCTGCAGCACTTGAGTGATTTTCCATGACATCTGATGAAATTAATTTGAGGATGACTTGGGTCGATCGTTGATCAAAGGCCAACGAAGCGATCAGAAAGCGCCATGGTTCTCTCGCAAGACATCCTGAGCAGTCCCCGACATCTCACCCTGCGACGAGCGCAGGAAGTCAAAGAAGCAAATCTTGCTGCCTCAACAGAAGCTCCTGTCGCAACAGGTGACAATGAGGTCCCGAACTTGAAAACCTTGGAGCCTGGCGAGGCGATGCTATACTCAGTTTTCACACCAAGCCTCGCCAGTGGTCGTTATGAAGTCAATTCGTGGCAGGAGATCGTTGCGAATGGCGTTAAACAGGATCCCGATACGACCAAGACCAAGAAGGTCTTTAACGTTGAGTCACCGCAATATACTCTGCCAGAAAATCTCGTCCATTCCATCTACCCGCCAGAGGGAGCCGAGGCATCGCCTACTATCTTGCCTCATGTCTTATTCACGGATCCTTTCTTCCCATGGGAGCGTACGGCAGTGCCACAGACTCCAGAGGAGCTAAACAAGGACAATCTAAGGAAGCGCGTACCATGGCTGGCCGTTCTTGTCTTCAGTGCTTCCGAGCTTCGGCTCAACAAGGACCAGCTCATGGGTGCAAGCACTATCTTCACCAACTCGGACCTTGCTAGGGAGCTGGACACAACTGGCAGCGTGATCAAAATGGACGTCAATTGCGCCATTGACATGCCCGTCAGCGATTTCGCTCCTGGCAAAGTGGCTAAATCCTGGTCTCCCGTGCCACTGTCAGCGAAGAGCGATGATCGAACAAAGGCCATTTTTGTCCCAAGACCTCTATTTACTCAGTTAGTCGCGACCTATAACGAGCGCGGTGAGGAGATAGTCGACCAGAAATCGATAGATCTAAGCCGATACACCTACCTTGCACACGTTCGTCAATCGGCTGCAAAAGGGTCCAACTTCTCGTCGACCGAAGATGGCTTATTCAGCGTCGTTCACTCCCATCGTGCAGCTCCACTAGACGATAAACAAATATCGCATGCTATTGTCCACCTGGTTTCTCTTGAGGGTCTACATGGAAAATCTCGCGCCGACTTTGCTTCAAGTGATTACATCATGCTCTCATCGTTATACTCGTGGTCGTATAACGTTTTGCCAGCAGGGGCACCCTCTGTATTTGATTCACTCAGGAATCTTGGTGATCATTGCGCAGTACTCGCACCTCCTAAAGATGTTATTCAGAAAGCTGAGCAAAATAAGTCAGAGAGTGGCCAGCGGATAGCTGCGCGTTTGAGGGATGGCTACACAATTGTCAAATACCGCACCCAAACCGGCGAAGAAACAGCCGCCATTGCTCGCGGAGCATGCATTCCATGTGTTCCTCCCAAGAAGCTCAGTGAGAGCTGGACGTCTCTTTCTTTCAGCGGGAGTGACTTGCAAATCTTGGACAAGGACCTCGGCCTCATGGAACTGACTTACTCAATGGCGTGGAATCTTGGTCGAACGCTTGCACTCGCGGATCGTTCTTTCACAATTGCACTCTCGCGTCTGCGATCAGTCGTTGCAGCGGCGGCTTTGAATCGCGGTAAGGAAAAGGAAATGGAGAAGCACGATGCGTGGAAGTCTACCAAAGACACAATCTCGTCGCTGGCAAAGTCTCTTCAGATGCTTGCGGATGCTGAGGCAGGCTCTCTTGCTCCCTCGTCGCATGATCAGCCCACGAGTGGTGCAGCTGAAAAGCCCTTGATCCAACCTGTTGATCTGTCTCTCGCCAATCCAAGTATTGTTTCTACCATGAAAGACGTGGTCGACGAACACGTCCGCCATCTCGCAGGTAGCGACGACGAGACTGGCGCACGACTATACAACGAGCTCAACCTGCCAAGGTCATCGGACTGGGTTACAGTCATGACCTTTATCATGCACAGAATGTTTCTCATCGGAATCCCTGCTCAAAATCTGCTCGTTGAGCCGTCTTGGCTTCCAGCCGAGTCACTTCGGTTCTTCTACATTGATCCACATTGGGTAGAAGCGGTCATCGACGGAGCCTTGGGAGTGGCGAACCATATTGAACGCAAGGATGATAGTCTGCGAAGATCTATTAAGGGTGTTTTCAACAAATATTTCTCAACAGTAGACCCTGATGTCGGTTACAGGCCACAAGTGCCGACGTACGGACTGTTCCTTCGCTCAAAGATTGTAAAAGACTTTCCGGATCTGCTTATCACGGCGCCAATTCCTCCTGGATCATCCAGCGAAGACGATGGGCCGCACGCCGAAGAGCGAGCGGAAATTCTACGACAAGAGAGGATCGCCGACGATGTGATTCTATGCCTTTTCGATCGTGAGCCTGGGTCTAAGAGTCTGCATACCTTAACGTTTACTCAGCCGGCGCACCAGCAATACTTTGCACTTGGGGATACATTTTCTACTACGCAATTGACTATGTCCTTCACACGGACCTTTTCCAAACCGCGTGGAGATTCGAAATACGAGACTATTGCCCAACGGAGATTTTATGCTGATGCTCATACACACCCATCGAGACAAATCTTCATCTGGGGCCAGAACAGTGAACTGAGGTTTTTGAACCTGATAGCCTTCGGAAATGAAGTCAAGGATATCGTCCAGCACGATGGCACTGAACCTAAAACTTATTTTGACGACGACGAAGTGACCTCAAGCCTGATCGGATTTCAATTGGGTAGTCACGTCTATCAACTTGGAGTGACCTCGGACCGCCTTTCCTTGAACCCAAACGCAGAGAATATAGGGCATCCAAGTTTCAGTTTAATGGAAGAAAACCCCACTGCAGAGAGGACAGAGTTCTCCCCAAATGTCTCGACTTTGCATGCAGATCTCTCATCAACAGAGTCTCTTTCAACGAAAGTCATTGCGGATCTTCCACAAGAGGTTCCTCCTCACTTTCCAAGTCTGCTATCAACATTCCAGTTGTTCCCTGAGCGAGAAGAAACAGAACCATTACCGGCGGTAGCTCCAGCCAGGAGGGTAGCTGCTATGCAACCTATGGCTATGTTAGCATTAGCATCTTCCGAAGACGCCGGGGACGCCGGGCAGCCTCCGCCTTTCACTATTAGGGTCTATCCTCAGATGTCCCCTTTCGGCGCTATTCCTACCAAGTCCCCCTATCCGCTCGACCTCATATTTGCTATTCGGATTCCCGCCTCAACTGAACCCTACCCGCACCAACTTAGCCAAATCACCATCTCTATTCCTATGGGTCCCGCCAATGATCGTCAAAATCTTGCTTTGCTCTCATCCTACCATGGTCCTGGACCTAGTATGCTCCAGAACCTTCGCTTCAATGTTATTGCAAGTCAAGGCACTGCTACACTCGATCTCACACTCCTTCCGCGCTCGACCAAAGGTTATATAACGGTTGGGCACATGCGAGAATGCAGTTTTATCCTGCCCATGGTTACCGTGAATGATTACGATGATGATCTTTATATTACGATCAAGTATGTTGAGTCGTATGTGCTCGGGGGTGATCAGCCCAATTCGACAACACTGCATCTGGTTCCGCAAGATAAGACAGTACCAGGTTCACCAGATGATGATTGAATGAAAGATTGGGGTCCAGGAGCCTATAATGGTTTTTATTGAATATAAAATTATTACAGCGCGACAATTCCAGTCTGGATAGGAGGACTCCCGGCTTAGATCACATGAAGGGTTCCCTACCCGTTCAAGCAATATCCTTAACACAAAAGATTTGGAAAAGTATGTTTGATGCTATATGAAGAAGTTGCGAACAATTTGTACTTGCATGTCCTGTAAGGAAGCACTTGGGTGATAGTAAAGTAGCAAGCGTATGTAGGACAACTTGAAGTTCTGTGCGCTGCATGTATCAAATAGTTACAGGAATTTGAGAACAGAGTAGACCATCATTTACAAAGAACTAAAAAGTCTTACTAATCCCTCGCTCGGCGTGGGATGCATAACCCTAATTGTAAACGTCTTGGTCGCAAAGGCATCGGCGTCTGTAGACGATTCCGACTCAGAAACCAGTTCGTACTGGTCTCGTCATACATATACACCATCAACGAAGCATCTCCTTGCTCAAAGGGCGACATATTGGAATTGGCAGCATTTAAAGACACCTTGCGACATGTTAATAAGCCAGTAACCCCGTTAATGGATGCATAGGCGAATTAATAACATAACTCATGGTCTAGGCTACCATGAACCTTCTCGAAACAGTGTCGGCTTGTCACGTTACCAAACTCTCATATAAGTATTGGTTAATGTTTGAGGTGCTAACTAACCCTTGGTCAAGCATATCAATCTCCTCGAGGACTTTGTTTGTTGAGTAGATCTTTCATAAGTCTCTGGGTAGAACCCTTATCTCCAATCCGACCTTGTCAGTCTTTATTGCTGTTTCTTTCACCTGTTGGCCGTACGGTGGCTTACCTCGTCTGACACATGAACGGCCAGATCAAGTGGGAGTCATCAATAATCTCAACACCATCAGGTATGTTCAATGTTTGAATCGTACCGAAGCCTTGCCATCCTCGTCCTTTGTTACTGACAGTAGCCGAAACGTACTCCTTTCTGATGGTTACTTCATAAGGGAGGCTGTTTACTTCATCACTATTGCGGTGCTCAAGGGCAGTAACAACATGATTGGGAGCACCAGGGACTGGATAGCTATTGATGGAGTCATTATTGTAGTCCTTCCAAGACACAGCAGGGTATAGGCATCTGGCCCGGCTCCTCAGATGCAAGAGGCTTCGGTGACTTCATACGCCTCGTGACAGTATCCTTATGTCGTTCACAGATGACTTGGCCGCCACCCAAGAAGGTGGAGAGTCAGAGCTTAAGTCTGGGGTTGCTGAGAATGTGGTTGCTATGATATGACTAGTCCCTTTGCCTGCATCCTCAGCCCATACACGGACGAGACTGGTGGCTCCTGTCTGAGCATGGCAAACCTGAAACCAGTCAATTAGGCCGAGATATTCGCAGGTTGTACGTGTTGGCTTCTCGTCGCGCATTGAAGCTTTCCCGTCAACAACAGCAGACAACGGTCCAGCCTCGCGGACGATTTTAAGGCTCACGGAGGAAGAGTTGCGTGTGGAAAGCATGTCTCTTCCGCGATAGACGGAAACGCTCGAGGTGCGGTGCTTCTAGTAACCGAGATCGAACAGGATGACAGTTCCGACAACATTGTTAGACTTTGCGATTATCTGTCGAGATTTCTTCTTTGCCTCGGTGATGGCCTGTGCATTGGCGACTTTGATGACAAGACCAGGGTTGGTTGATCTGCCGTCTCTAGAAACCCAGTCCGGCGTAAAGGTACTGCCAGAAAAGGTCACGTGCCAGCAAGCGCTAGTCACTGATGCTTGTTAGTCTGCGGCGTAACAACCATAATGCCCCGCGTAGAGCCGTAGTCGATCTTTGGGAAGAGTTTCAGGAGCGTATCGCAGTTCTCGCAAAACTGCTTGAGCGTGAGATCGAATGAATCCGGAGATGTGACGTTCTGTCCGGTGGCAAAATTTGATGATAGGTAAGGATTTTATCGGGGGAAGAGTTTCCTGGGGCAGAAGTATCCACGGGATGGGGTTCATTGGTTATTTTCGTTGAGGTTTTCTTTGTTAATGGTGTAAACCCCGAGATGTAATCGAGGGGGCGCTTGTATAATCAGAAGTGTTGATCCAATAGGAAAATAAGATGACGCTGAGGTTGAATGGAGCTTCGTTGCCGCCAAATTTCTTGATCTCCTTGTCCTCTCCTCCTGCGAGCTCCTCGCACTTATATGCAGGGGCGATAAAGTTGATAGTAGTGGAGCAGTTCCAGCCGGGGCCGCATATCTCGACCGACACGTTCTCTCTGGCGATGGCTCCCTTTCCGTATAACACCTTGGTGGCTATGGATGAGAACTGGTCACTGGGCTTGGTCCAGTAATCAAAATGACTGGGGTGGTCCACATCTTCCGAGGTGGTATTCCATATAGAGAACGAGAGGCTTCGCAACTCCTGGCCTTCGGGGATATCAAGCTTCCTGTAATCGTTGGTCTCCTCGTGTGAGAAGTTGAGGGTTCGGATGGATGGACACATGGTCTCCTCATATCTCGTGTCGGAAACAACGCTGAGGGTTGCAGAGGAGAAGATGACTACCAGCGGGCTAGCCCAGACGTAGATAGCCAAGAACATAACAAGCCATGACTTCTTCCAAGCTTCCAGGCTAAAAAGCTCCGTAGCATCATGTGCAGAGCCAAAGAGAGAATCAACGGCTTTGACAGAATAACCCCTCCGACCAACCTCCCGCCACGCAGCTTGGGAATGAGCCATCAGGAGCGCGAGAACAAAAGACGCCTTGGAACAAAAGGAGATGAACTGGCCTAGTATCAACCACCACTGCTGGTCTCTAGCCTCGCGACCATCGAGGTGCCAGTAGAGAAAGTGATGACCGAGAGCGCCCGCGATTCCAATGGCCAGACTAATCACCATAGACCACTTGCTATGTAGAAGGGTGTCCCAGACGGAGGGCGGTCGGGCGGATTGAACGGTAGTCTTGCTGGGCTTAAGAGTACGAGGGGCCAGTATCGGCTGGGTTTGGTTACGCTGATATCCGTGTTGATCACCAAATATGGGTGATGATGGGGAGTCTGGCGACTCAAGACGGGTCACAGCCTCAACGGCCTGGCCCGAAGCTTTGAGGTGCAGGTCATTGGATGCCATCGCGACTGACAGCTGGTGATAGCCAAAGGGCGTGGAATGTCAACCAAGCCAGGAAAGCTTGATGGAGGGCTAGAAGATTTACAGAAACTGGATACTCCGAAGCAGTGAGGGATTGCCTCATTGCCACAAGCGAAAATTCTCGCGATCCTTCGACAGGGGAGGGGAAATCCTGCAGAAGGATGCAATCCTGGTCGGCTAGACCGGACTAGACTCTTGGCTAGGCACATAGACATATCGCCCCTTGTGGCCATTTAAGATCAAACTATTGCGAGTACCAGGCGTTATCGACAATGTATAGGTATATGAGCGACTATTTGTTAGTACCAGAAATAATTTAATTTGCAATAGAGTAAACAGACTGAGGTAACTTTTTCAAGCCAGACTTTTAAGCATATTCGTAGTTAACAAGTGCGAGCACGTCTTGAAACCGAGCTACCGTAAGCTGACTGCAGGACAGACATGGGTTATTTGCAGTGGCTATGCAAGGGAGTAGCCCCTTTTTTAATACTGCTGAAATGTTAGTATCTGCCTTTCCAAGATAAAAGAAGTTACTAGTGTCCTCAAACTCCTTTTATATAGCCTATCCTTCCCCGGAATTGGCCTATATTCTCCCCAAATGGATTATGCTAATGGCGGGGTGATGACCTGGTTGCGCGGTGGAAGTGGGTACTCTTGCAAGTTCACGTTGTAGCCAAGACACTGAGTTGACCAGGGATGAGTAATCATATGTTTCAGCCAGGTCAGAAATAGTCATTCTACACTTGTGCTTAAACAGAATGTCCTGACATAGAATGACCAGCAATTTATATGTTATGGCCCAAGTCTCGTTTCTGCAATATTTCAATCTGTATTGGATATAAGATGTACATAAAGTATGGGTAAGTATGTAACACCACCTAAGCGGCTTTGTTATGGTCTTCCGTGAAATCAAAGGGTGCTCTTAGGTAGTTACGTAGTTACAACAATATATATCAAGACACGCTCTGGTTGGTTGTGTGAGTATTTGTGGATAGCAGCTTCGTAATAACAGAACTTGTTTAAATCAAAAACGCCCCGGATCCCCGGAAATACAATCTTATCTAA
Organism: Fusarium torulosum; assembly: GCA_900312805.1. Taxonomy (NCBI): domain Eukaryota; kingdom Fungi; phylum Ascomycota; class Sordariomycetes; order Hypocreales; family Nectriaceae; genus Fusarium; species Fusarium torulosum. The sequence goes on from ONZP01000361.1 coordinate 22,264, forward strand.
CCGACTTCCTTTCGGGTCAATGACTCGAACAATAGCTGAGCCAATAATTTCTCTCTTCATTCTTACAGTGGACACCTCCCTCAAGCTTTGCAGCCAATCAGATTTTCGTGGTCAAGATCCATCCATTTTCAGAAGTATATCGCCGCTAACTCATATAGGGCCTAATGCTGTTTCTTACAAGCTAGGCTGAAAATGGGAGGCTATACTTTATGCTGATGATCGACTAAGCGAAGAGCAGGTCAATGAGTAATTCAAGGTTTAATTCATCTATTATGTTACAGTTATAGGCAAAGGGCTGCTCCGCTCTAGCTTTAAATCAACCGGTTCTAAACCATGCTCAAGGTTGAACTAATTCTGTAATCAATTTTAACTAGACTTCACATTAAGCATAATAAGTACAGCCGCAGCCGTAAATCGCAAGCTGATAAGGCGGTATTCGAAAACCAACCAGCGTGCACGGATAAAAAAGATGTAATTTCATGAAAGTAATGACGACAGGGGTTAGCACACGGATGAAAAGTGTGTAAGGGATTACGCGACGTCATCACCAAGTTTTTCTACATGCATTCAGATTTGCTAAAGCAGGAGCGAGTGATAACTATTTTATAAGAAATTCACCCTTTAACATATAACTTATTTATATACTGGCATAAGATGCGGTCAACATTATAGTTTATGCTCTCTTATTGCAGTAGTATATATAACTATAGTAATCTCGGGGGGAGGGGGGCTATAACCTATCTCTCTTGATGCACTTAATCAATCTATAATAAATACCTAGCCTTCCGTAGTCTCTAAATTGGAGAAACATGCCATCATCTCTAATGTTTTCTTTGCCTCCTCTAATACTCTCCTAGCTTCCAATTCAGCCGATTTCCGGAACTCTTTTGTACTTTTTTTCTTACAAATCACGGTTATGCCAAGCTCCCTTTACCTGTCTCCAATCCCTTTTGCCTTGCTATATTGACAGACGTCAATATTCTACGCTTCGATCGTTATCCCCATTATGTGTTGATAGCATCCCCGGCAAAATTGGATACGGGTTCAAGCGCGGTCAAGAATGATGATGACAGTGGAAGATTAGGTTCGACTGGTGATAGTGGGTGATAATGACAGCACTATGTCTCATTCAACCCTCGAATGCCCCTTGGTCGGCTGCACGGCGTAATGTTACGCTGAGTCGCATTTTGAAACTCAAGCCCTGAATAGAGACCAAAATCTAGATGTGGCGCCACGATTTTGCTCCTAGTTATCTCACTTTCACCGTCGTTTGGCCCTGCCATTATCCCTACGGCTATGATATATCATATCGTCCACTCGCTCCAATTCGCGAAGGGTCCAGGATTCTGCATCAGTATCACAGTTCTCATGGGCTGCAATGCTTGGGACCGACGACGAGGTCAGTAACTTTAAAGACGAATATACCAGTTACAAGTTAAAAACACTTGTAGAAATATAACTAAGGTAAGTCTTAAGGTATTATTGTGTGGTTTAATATTGTTCTAGTAAGTTTCATATTATGTTTAGTGTCTAGTTTGAGTCGGTTAAAATACGATGTTGTTGTGAGAAGAAAAAGCAAAGTCGACCAATAAAATGAGGAGATCATCACTTTTAGCTTATATTTTGCCGGGGGTATGTTATTCAGAGTCCTCTTTCAGGTGAAAGTGGGATGCGGGGTGATAACAGGGATTATTAGCCAATAGCATTGGAAAGATTCCACTTTCAGTAAAAGTGGGAAGTTCGATAGTGATGTATATAGCTGTAATAAGCCGGTTTTCCCGGCTTTTTCTACCCTTCTTTGGGTTTTTCTATCTTTTCTGATTTTCCTAATTTTCCTGATTTTACCTCTTTTTCTTAGGTTCTTCCTATATAGTCTGATTTTTCACTGGTATTTTCTATTTTCCTAGCTTTCCTAGCTTTTATCTTTTTATAGCCTTTATGGCATTTATTTCTTTCCTTTAGCTATCTCTCTGATCTTTAGTTATCTCTCTTCTCTCTAGTTTTTTCTTATTTCCTTACTTTTTCTAGATAAATCTCCTCTCACTCCTATGGCTAGACTGTAGTTAGAAGAAAACACTAGGGCAGATAAGCTTAGATAGTTAATACTAACCCTATCCTAACCCTAAGGGTCGTAATATTATTATATTAGGTCGTCTATATCTTCCTCTGAATACTCTAGACCATAGTGCTGTAATATGCCCTTTAATACCTTTTAAAGCTTTATTTAGTAGTAGATATAACTCGTCTATTATCTGTGTTCTATTGAAAATTACCTAGGTTAGTCTGATAAATCGGGGCTTAGAGCCTTTAGCTAATATCCTGGGATTACTTATTACTTTCTATATGGTAATTAATATCTCCCTAGTGGTATTAATATTAAAAGAGATAGTAAAATTGATATCTTATATATATTCGGCCTTTAATGGTAACCAGTTAAGGATAATCTTATAGTAGGGCCTGACCGTTATGTTGTATTTATTATTATTATCTGCCTATCTAATATTAGCTAAGTATATAGCGATAAATATTATAGGTTATAACCTTCGTTTTTTAAAGATGATTATTATACCATAGAGGTCTCTATACTATATTATATTTATTCTAGTTATGTCGCTAATATCTGCCTTATTATTAATACTCTATATTCAGCGTGGTATTACTAATGGTAATAGAGGCGGCCTTTCTGCTGACTAGGTAAGGTTAGATATAACTTCGCTTAGGAAGATATTATAGAGATAGTAGTTTATGGTTCCTCGAGGAAAGTAAAGTAGAAATAGACTTTTTGCTTTATGGGGCTATTATAGAGGAATAGATAAAATCGTCGTATATGGCTTCTTAATGAGAATAGTTCTTTATAAGTCTATTAATACTAGATTAATATAATTCGAAATAGGCATTAAAGTAGGTATTATATATTATTCTCCCTTAAAAAGAGAATACTCTAGCGGATAAGAAATTAATCCTCCTATATTATTATTATTTAGGTAAGTTATCTTTATTATATTTTCCTTCCTAATTAGCTTTATAGGGAAGAAAGTTTAAGGCTAAATTAATCTTAAGTACTACTATAATCCACTAGAACCCTTTTGAAGTAGTGATATCTATACTTATAATATATAATATATTACTTAAGTGCTGGCAGTCTTAATATCCTAATAATTGAGTATACTAAATATAAAGTAAGGAATTAAGGTGGGTATAATAGGCAGAGTAATCTATAATCCGGTATTAGTTAGATAAAATAGATATAAATAATCTCCGGGTATATAATACTTCTATAGCTACGGCGAGCTATTAATAATTACCGATTATAAATTATAAAACTCTATAGGCAAATAAGGGAGAAAGTTAATATATTATAGCTAAGAGGTAAAGAAGTTATGGTCGGCATATCTATAAATAATCTCTCTAAGAAGCCTAATAAAGGCCTTGTGGCCCTCTTTATATATAAGTGATATAGTAATATTAAAGAGTCCGAGGAGAGAGTAGGCCCGGTCCTTTATTTGTATTATTAAGCGAAGAGATGCCTATGCTATCCATTAGGTAATACTATATCTCCGCTGTGGGTATAATTTAGAGAGCCTACCCTTAAGTAGGTATAACTATGGGATTCCTATAATCTTAGTGATATAAGGTACTAATTCAGACTTTATAGCTATTATAGTCTAGTTATTAGAGTAGAAACTAATATTTAGCGGTGAAATTAGTTCCTAAAGAGTCTAGCCTTTAATAAACTATTTTACCCCCCTTAAGGTATTATCTGGTTTAATATATTTATTTAAGCTTATAGCCGGGATATCCTCTAAGTATATATAGTAGAGAGTAGATCTCTGGTACCACTTAAATATGGAGTTAATAGCTTCGGATAGTTCTACTAAGCTGCTCTTATTAATGTAGTTAATATCTACCTAGATATAGTCGAGTTAATTCTTAGTAGCTTAGGTATAAGCCTATATAATCTTCTGGAAACCAGGCTTAAAGCGGTGGTTTTTATAGTCGGCCTAATCTTATAGCGAGACTTTATTATTACCCTAGGTATATAATAGGATGGCATACTTAGGAATATAAATATTAAAGAACTCTTTAACCTTAAGGGTAGTAGTATTAATAAGTTGTATATTACTTAAAGATGGATATAAGATTGGGATCTTAGCGGTGAGATTCCTCCTATTCGCTTAGTGGTTATTCCCCCTTATTGGTATTAAGACATAAGATAGATAATTTTAAATCCTAAGGATAGACTTAGATTATATAATATCCAATCTTATTACCAAGAGTACTAAAAGAATTATATTATCTAATAAATAGTAATAAGTAACTAAAAAATAACTAGATGTTCTACCCCTAACTACCTTAATTTATTTAGCCGCGATAACTTTACTTATAAAGATTTCTTTTAATTTTTATATTACTATAATATATTATCTATCTATCTAAGGCCTTAACTTCTATACTAAATCTTCTCTTTACCGGCTAAGAGTGTAGATATGTACTTTAATTTAGCGCGGTAAAGTATTAATAAGCTTATTTATCTCCTCTATTATATTTATTATCCCCGCTAACCCTTACTGAGAAGTAGCGCCCCCGGCAGGGGGCTGGTATATAAACGAAAAGTATATAGTTAAGTAAATTACAAGCAGTCCTTAGTACAGTCGATAGGTTAGTTATATTATTTTATTACTATTACTTATCCCAGTCTGGGAAGAGGAGAGGGGGGAAGAGAAGAAGGGGGGAGGAAGGGGGGGGGAGGGGGGAGAGGAGGGAAGAGACCCTAGAGGAAGACCAAAGTGGAGACTTAGGGCTATTTCTAGAATCTATAATTGGCTGCTTATGAGGTTGGTAGCTTAGAATTAGTAGTTTGGCCCCCCTGTTATTTGTCCTGGCTCTACCCGAGAGGGTTCCCCGTATTTTCATTGGTCTATACTATATTTCGAGGTTAGTAGTTTGGCCTAAACTACTATTAGCCTCTCGGTTAGGCCAGTCACTCCCAGTAGTATCCTAGGTGTATAATATAGTATAGGGTTACCTTAATTATATCCTTAAATTATACTATAGGGGAGGCTAATATTTACCTTCTTTAGGGTAGGCTATTAATAGTAACCTTAGTATAACCTCTAATAGCTATTTTAAAAAGTAAATATATATAAGACTACCTTAATAAGAAATAAGATTTAAAACCTTTAAGAGGGAAATAAGAAACTAAGCCAGCACTAAAGATTAAAAAGAACTAAGATTATAAAAAGGAGAGCTTATAATTATATAAGAAATATTATAAGTAATTAATTAGATAGATATTAATATATAGATAAGTATAGAGTTATTAAGGAGTAATACTTAAGGAAGGTTAATTAGACTAGGTATTTAGTATTATAATATATATAATAAGGCCGGGTATAATATAAGGACCTATTAGGTAGTTCCGGAGTTATCTAGGTAAGAATATAATAAGTAATTTTAATTAATTAGATAGATTATAATAATCCTATTATATAGATAATAAAGGGTATAATAAAAAGTATATTACTTATTTAATTATATTACTTAATTATTAGATATATTATTACTTCCTATATAAAGTAATATATTATATTTTATTAGTTGGGATAATATTTATATATTTAATATAAAGATAATAATAAAGTTATCTAATAGTAAAATATTACTAGTTATATAAGTTCTAAGTATACTTATTTAATATGTAATTTCCTTATCTTATAATACTATCCAGCCTATTTTAAAATTAAATAAGATATAAGCTTTTAAGAGAGAGCTAGTTAAAAAGATAAAAAAAACCTAATAAGACTAGAGGAGATACTCAATCCTTTATATAAAAGAAAGGGCTAAAAATATTATTAGAGACAATTATAATATTATTCTCTTAGGTAAGAATTAAAACCTATTCTAATATATCTCTAGGAATAATAATTCTGGTTAGATTATTTTAATTACTAATAATAATTTGTCTATCTTTTCATAATCTATTAAATTTAGGGTTTAAGAGAGTCTGCTAAATAAAATTAACCTTTATATTAGGCTTAATTATATTAGGCAGCTTTTCCAGATTACAAGACCACGTATTAGCCTTTTTTAAGCCCTAAAGGCTAATATTAATACCGTTATGCTTCGGTAAGAGATAAAGAGGTCTAAATATCGGATAATAATAGATAATATGGTCACCTAGGCCATAGAGCGTGGCTAGTATGAGGTGGTTAGCCATGCTAGAACCTAGAGTTACGAAAATATTGGCTGCGGTCAGCTCCACTTCAGGGGGAGAGTGAAGCCCAGTAATTCTTTCTTAAAGAGGCATAGAGACCAAGGTTGTGCCATAAGGGACAATCTGACTGGCCAGACCCCGCAGATGAGCTCTTGGCGTCACACGAACCACGGCCCTCTCCGACACCATTACCGATCTAAAACGATCCGAGAGGAAGCTCTTGCTTGAAGTCGCCAAGTTGAAAAGGGAGCAGATTATTCGAACCATTATCTAGAACACAATGAACGCTTAGGTCCATCGCTACGACGGTAATACGAGTTTATCAACAAGATCATAGGTGAGACCGGGGATGTTCTTTAAGGAACGGTCTTTATTGTCGTGATTGCGAGTGATGAGCCAAAGGTAGTGGCCCGATTGCCATAGTGGGCGACCAAGTGGCTGTAATACTGAGCTGGTTGTATTGAAGGAGGCTGTAGAGTCTTGAGGTGAAGCAGGTAGTTATTTAAAATCTTACTTATGTTATGTGATATTGTTACTTAAGATACCCTCAGTCTTTATTCTAAGAAGCTTAAGTAGGTTCAACAAATAAGCTATCTAATATCACATGGTAATATCCTTTGTACGAGCTAATATACAGATTGTATCCCAGCGACCTCTTAGGAAGTGCTCTTTGATAGCTGTTCTGTCTTCGCCTTATCCTTGATTTCCCGGCGCTCTCCGACAAGGTCTGCAACTCTCTGTCCTGTCTCAGTGCCCAGTCCTCGGAACCCTGCAATCACTCCATCGCTGTCACCCCGAGTCTCTTCCTGGCTCATCTTGAACTTCCCCTCAAACCGCTCAATCTTGATCTCAATACCTATAATAGCCTTCTTCATGAGCTCGATATACTTCTCGGGCGCATCAGATACCTTCCAAGGTTCGGGGCTGTTGCCCATGCCATTGAATCCCATAAGGTTAATCTCTGCGTGGCGAGTGAGAGTGTTGATTTGCGAAGTGAGGTACTCGGATGTCTCAGTTAACTTGGAATTAACATAGACCTTGGCCTTACCATAGACCTGAACGGCGGCATAATTCCATGTAGGAACAACCTTGGCAGTGGTGGGCTTGGTCTCGGCTAGGAATAGGGGAGGAATATAATGATGAACCGGGGATTGAAAGATGACAAGGACATCATTCTCGAGGACCTGTGTGTTCTTGGCGGTGGTTTCTTCAATAATGGCTTTACTCTGGGGGTTTTGCCTGGCAAGATGACCTCTCAAAGTTCCCAGCTCTGTCTCGCTCTCCTCATCTTCGATATCCAGCACCCACGGGATGTGACTGGCTTGGGCAAGAGGGTAGGAACCAGAAGGGGACGAGATGACCGTGGTGAGAAGACCGAGGGGGTTCTCCCGAACGAGACGCCGTAGGACACGGAGGTCTGTCTCTGCGTGATCTTTGCGGATATACATAGTGGATGACGAGGTACAAAGCCCGTGTGGGAATAAGGGGACCCTTTGAATAATGAACCGATGATTCTGGTTTTTTTCGACAGTGACTGGGCAAGGAGAAGAAGTCGATTCTCGAAGAGAGGTGGGCTGAGGGGTAGGTGGCCAGGGAAGGACTGCGTTAGTCTAACTGGTTTTAAGTTTTTAACATGGGGTTTTCGGAGTTGGGGGCGAGGACTACTCCGACCCTCTCCTCTCAAGTCCGACGGCAGACGGAGTTAAGAATCTCGGTTATATCAAAGAAGCTCAGCCGCCAAATAGGCCTGATACCATTTTCAGAGTTGGGGACGAGCATTTATTCAACCCGACGCCTCAAGTCCGATGGCAGACGGAGTAAACAATTGCGGGGATATCAATGTAGTTCAGCCGATGTACTAACCTGATGCCGTGGTCTTGGTGGAGTTAAGTGCCAAAACGGCACATGCTGTACTGTCGAATATAAAATAGTTACTATATGCTTCAGAATATTTCTTTTCCGCACTATGCAAAATCGACTACCATCTATTCTCCCATAAACAACATGTCTTTGTCCGTGGAAGAGCTAGAGGCCACCTTCTCATTGGCTACCAATGCTATCCATATGGATGACCGCTATGCCGGGCCTGACGTTGCGCCAGCGATGCACCCAAGCACCACTTTCCGGTACTCCTATAACCCTGAAAAGCTTGAACCCCAACGAACTCTTTCCGTAAGAAATTGATTAAAATTGAGAGCCTTCATCTTATTAATCCATAACGTTGTAGAAAACCGACATGGTTTATGCCCGACTTGCCCGCCCTACCGGATCTCGACTCGAGCTTGTCCTGACGAAACTCCACAGAGGAGACGCTCTGGTCTATGCAACTGGGCTCTCTGCCATACATGCCTATCTTGTACGACTTGGGCCCAAGAAAGTCGCAATCGGTGGAGGCTATCATGGGACTCATGCTGTTCTCGACATACATCATCGCCTGACCGGTGTTGTCAAGGTGGGCTTGGATGAATTGGATCAGCTCGAGCCCGGAGACGTTATTCACCTCGAAACCCCTTTGAACCCGACCGGCGAGGCACGGAACATCTCTGCCTACTCTCAAATCGCTAAAGAGAAAGGTCTTTATCTGGTGGTTGACTCCACGTTTGGGCCACCAGCTTTGCAAGACCCATTCTTATGGGGTGCCGATATTGTCATTCACAGTGGCACCAAGTTCATTGGTGGTCATAGTGATATCATGTGTGGCATATTAGCTGTGAAGCGAGAAGATCTCTTTTTGGGCCTTTGGGAGGATCGTTGTGCGTTGGGGAACCTTCTTGGCGGCTTTGAGTCGTGGCTTGGCCTCCGAAGCTTGCGGACGTTGGATGTGCGCTGTCGAACCCAAAGTAACAATTGCACTGCCATTGTCACCTGGATGATTCAAAAGATTAAGGACAATGAGCCGAATGAGATAAATTCGACTGTGGAAAATATCACACATGCCAGCCTTCAAAGCTCCGATGCGGACTGGCTAACAAAGCAAATGCCGAATGGGTTCGGCTCTGTTTTTAGCCTGACTATGAAAACGGAGAAGTATGCTCAGTGGCTTCCGAGCAAACTCCGTATATTCCAACATGCAACCAGCCTTGGTGGCGTGGAAAGCTTGATTGAATGGAGAAAGATGTCGGATCATTCAGCGCCGGGCGACATCCTGCGAATCAGCGTGGGTATTGAATCACTACAGGATCTTCAGAAAGACTTATCAAATGGGTTTAAAGCGCTGTTAAAAGGTTGAATGTTTATAAATGCACTTGAATACCTGTATGGCAAGAGGTGCTAGCTCAGGTGTATGTAACAACTATTGGAAACTACTAAATGATCTCTGTTTTGATAGTACTGAAGATATCTTGATCAAATTTCAATTTTATGATCCAGCGAAACCTCTTCATGGAAAATCCTGTTTTTCCTTTTACATTCTTCCATCAGCAGTTGCGAGCAGTCCCCATGCCCAGCCTCATAACACTCTAAAACATAGTCGTATCTATGGTCGAAATGTTTGACAACTTGAGCCACAAGACTTCATTCCTCTGTTCCCGCATGATTAAATATTCATCTTCCGCCTATGCCTCGGGCTCTTATAAAACTCAAAATTGATCTCACCCACGCGACTCCAAAGGTGGCTAATTCGTATTTACACTTTAATCAATCTGGAACAAGATTTGCTCTATAATATTCACATCCATTGTCTTTTAGCTTATGTCTAAATAGCGACCGTCTATTACGGAAGGGTAGAGTATTGTAAACTTCAACCGAATTGCGTGCTTTCTATTCCTTGTTTTTGCAATTCCGCCTGGCGTCTTCGTAAATTACTGGAAGACGTCATTTTGTGTTACTATACACAGCATATCTGCTGTTCTTACGGATCTTTGATCCATAGATATACAGCAAGTAGGGAACAGGAGTCATTAACCCACTGACGGACCCAAGAACCGTCAGAGTATGTTGCACACCAAGAGCCCGATAGATTGGGCCACCAGCAACAGTGACACCTCCCGCGACGACGTAACGAGTAAACACAAGAAACCCCAGCGCTGAAGCCGAATACGTGTCATAGGAATCGATGAGATACATGTATGAAACAATAAAAATAGTCGTGATGCCGAAGCCAAAGAGGACGGAGGCGATAAGCGGAGACCAAATTGATATTAGTGACTAAATTGTAATGTTAGTCTTTTACAAATCAGTTGCATTGATCAGCGACTTACATTACTAGTCCATCCCATCCAGAACAGGCTGATGGGCACCGCTGGTGCACCACCAAGCATTGTATACCAAAGTCTCATTTCAGGGGCAAACCCACAGGCTTTCTCTCGGAATTGAGCCTTAGCGGTCAAGCTGTAGACCACTGGCACAATGAAGCCGACAAGTAGAATGCCAAATAGCATACCTGCCCAGCAAAGACTTGTCAGGCTCTCTGATATGCCATATGTTTGCCCGAAGACGTAGGCATATCCCTCCAGAAAAGTGAAGAGCACGATATAGATGATGGTCAAATAGAGTGATACCAAGATGATAATCAGTTCGGAATAAAACATGGCGAAAGGTCGATACACGGAGAGCTTCAGGCGGTGGCCTAGAGTCTCCCGGTTCATCTCCATTGGAGATCTGTATCTCCCATCCCCAGTTTCCTTTCGAAGTATTGAGGCTTTCCAGCTGAGGATGAGATTGCCGTAAGTCTCGGGTTGAAACAAGAGCATCAGAACTAGGACAGCACCTCCCATTATAAGCATTATCCACTCGAGCCAACGCCAGCCTAACGTAGCTGGAATGTAGCTTCCAATCATTTGGCCAATCATAGGCCCTGCAAATGCTGGTATCGCGTAGACAGGAAAAGCATAAGTCTTCTCCAGTGGATTCCATAGATCCGCAACAGTACCACCAGCACAGCTTAGTGGAGTGGAAGCAAAGAAGCCGGCGATGAAGCGAAATGTGAGGTGGCTTCCAAGATTGGGGGCGAGTCCTGAAGCCATAATAAAGAGCAAATATAATATCATGGTCGTCAAATATACGGCGTTACGACCAAACGTTTCCGAGAAGGGGCCGGAAAGAAGAGATCCGAAGGCGAAACCGATGAGGAAAAGACCTATTGACCATCCAGAAACTCAGTTAGAGTGGTTCCGTATGAGATGGGCTGTAATGAGAGAAAGTTTCCAGCGTACCTGTTGCTAGAGATCCAACGACCTCGGATACTTGGAAATGCTCGCTGTATTCCCTGACACCACAAGCATCGATAGCAGATGCCGCAGTGACAGAAAGCGCAATCAGAGAGACCAAGACAGTCATAAAGAGCTTACGCCCAACACTTTGGTTTGCAGGATTCAAAGGGTCATGTTGCCCGTCCCAGCCCACGAGTATGAGGTCGTCCGTAACAATCGATTTCTCGGCAAGACACTCATTTGGGGTGCCACGTCGATTGCTGACTTTACAGCTGTGGAGTTTGTCAGACACACAGAAAGTCTAACCATTTTAGCGCATACTTACTTGATGTCATGGGGAGATCCGACGATGTAGTTTCGGCAACTGCAGTCTTCCTTTAGCTCGGCTAGCTGCTGATGGACTGCTCGACGGACTCTCTGGTACTGAAAATAAGCCTCCATAGCTGCCAATTCCTTTCAGATACTGGGATTAGAAAAACGTTCAAAATATACAAGAATATTCTTTGCTATTAGTTATATCGCTAGAATGGAATTTCTTCTAATATAAAATAAGCTGAGTAAATGAGCTTACCGAGTTACTCCGGTCTTAATCGATGTACACGGCCAAACGACAATACCGCAAGGTTATGTGCTACGGCATCGGACATTAATAGCTCCGCTTAAAACAACATTTCCGATGGCTTAGTGTCAACTAAACTCCGCATGACTGGCAAGATGACGTCATTCCTCCGACGCCTCGGATTTAACAAGTGTGGCTGTATCGGAATAATCGGGGATCGGCAGCAGGTTTCTCCGCCTCGATCTTCCTCGACCGAGCCGACCCATAACTTGTCTCGTCTCGGACCAACAACTGCCGCATCGGACTTCTGCCATGTTAGAAATTTCTTGTTTGGTTCTCGTTCTCATCACCTGAAGGCAATACCTCAAGATATCTCAGCCTATATGGAGCCCTCGGAGCAACCTCATCGGTCTCATTGGCGAAAGCGCAAAGCCGTGAATTGCGGGGAATGCCGACGCTCCAAGTTACGATGCGATCGCCAGCACCCATGTGGCGCTTGTAAACGGCGTCGACGCGAGGCCAGCTGCTCCTATGAGATTTCCCCTGTTGCACCTGGGTCAGCCCAGAGTTCGACAGCGCCAGGTTCTGCCCAGGCGGCAGCAGTGATGGCTGATGGAGTAGAGCACCAGGACACCCCGAGATCAAATGGTGCTAGTTCTTCGCTTCTACTGTCGCCCGAAACGATCCAATCTCCCCTACATACACGCTGGGAAACCGTCCTTGAGAGGCCAACCCCAGAATACGATGCTAATGATACCTTATCGTTTCTTTCAATCGCTCCGCGCATGTCAGTTCAAGAGATTCTTGATTCTCTTCCTCCTAGGTCTTGTTGCGACTATTTGATCTCCCACTTTTTTAAAAATATTTTTGTATTGTTTCCTATTCTCCATGGGCCTACTTTCCAAAAGCAGTATACAGCGTTCGTTCGAAAGCCTCAGGATGTCGAATTATCGTGGTTGGCCTTGCTATTTTCCTTATGCTCTTTGGCTTTGAATACTATGGATGAAAGCGATCCTAGGCTGTTATCGTTGTGGCTTCCACAGCCTTCAGGCCCCATACGAGCTCCTGCCACGGTTTTGACGTCTCGCCATCTCCTGCGGATGGCATTGACCTGTCTATTACAGGATGGTTTCATCTTCCGGCACAAATTCAGCACATTCGAGGCTTTACTCATGATAATCTACTGCCTATCCCACAATGAGTCTGTCGATCAGGGCTGGGCATTATTGGGGATGGCGCTAAACATTGGTATCGCATTACGGTGCAACATGGACCAGAACCTAAGTCCCATTGAGACCGAAAGACGGCGACGATGTTGGGCTGGTCTCTTGACGCTACATACATATCAAGGCATCCTATTTCGCGATGTTGATATGTCATATCTTCTTAGCATTAAAGCCATCTTGCCAGCAGACGCCAATGATTCTGATATTACAGATGAAGGCATATCCGAGTCACCCGGTCGTGGTGAGCCTACACAGATGTCAGTCATGATGGCCAAGATTCGGCTCTTCCGGCTTTCTACACAAATATGTCGCCATATATCGGGACCCTCGCGGCTAGACCAACGCTCACTGCATCAATGGGATGCAGCAATAGCTGAGGAGCAAAAGAAATGGGACTCGATGTATATGATCGATGGTTCTCCAAATCTTTTGGAACCTACTCAATACGCATATTGGTGTGTCTTACAGACATACGCACATCACCTCTACCTTCTTCTACACCGACCATTCCATAATTCGAGGGCAGCTTCATTTCTTTCGACGTCTAGAGAAAGATGTATCAGCTCTAGCACAGCCTTGATATCTATTCACAAACAGATTTATGAAGCCCCGTTACTTCGAAATTATCTGTGGTTACTTAGTGGGGTGACAAGCTTGAAGGCGCTTCACGCAGCTGTGGCCCTCAATTCCTGTCTTCAAGATGAGTCAATGACAGTTGATCCACGATACAACTTGGACTCCTTCCGGGAGGAAATTAAATCTCTGGCTCTTCGGATGAAAGCCCTCTCAGGTCGAAGTAGAATCTGTTCTAAGGGGCATCAGATACTTGATCATTTGCAGTATGTTACTCTCTAGCACTTGATCCTCTTGAACTAATTGAATGTCGCCTGCAGAACTCAATCAGGGGTAGGAAACGCCCCCATGGCGGGTACAAGAACTCAGCTTGAAAACCTATTCGGAGATTGGGGTGATATTCGGGACTGGATAGACACCGATATGATCAATTGGGTATGCATGCTTCTTCAAGAATCGAACCGTACGCTAACATTTTCAGGACTTAGAGGAATGCTTGAACTAAGTAGTTCCTCATGCAGATATCTTATTAAATAGAACTGTGTACCTTGAGATCATCCTATGTAGTCCCTACAGCATCATGGCAGCTTAAGTTTCCTATAAACAGGGAATTTATCGCGTCTTGATTGAGTCGTTGCCCCTATTTTACTTTTTCACTTGAAAGAGGATACTCAATATAAGTGCCGCGACCACACTCTTAGTGACAGGGCGGGTGCTTAATGGCCTGCTTGCTTCTTTACCTATAAACCTGTAACCTGTGGTACTCGAGATTGTGAGCCTCGTCTGTGGGGTTCAGGGGTGTCTCGACGTACATCCTATCACTAGCTTGTAACTAATTGAAGTGCTTCAGGGTGAGCTTTTTTCATCCCTTTGAGCTCCTCTATGACTTCTAAAGCTCCGCCAAATAAATCGCGTAAGAGGAAATCAGACGGTTAGAGTTGGGCTCCCGACCCGCGAGCGTAAAAGCGTAAGCCAAATGGCGCATTGAGCTATCACACAGGGGTAGTAAAGTCTCGGCGGAAAGGAATGTTTAGTACATACATCATCGGTAACCTTCGGAACGAGGTTGTCAGGGTTTCCCGAGTATCTCTAACAGACAACCCACGTGCATGGCCGGCATGATTCTATGGTGAGGATTCACAAGGTTATCCACATGGATGGCACTCGTGGCTATTCCCATGATTGGCGGGGTCTTTTGGAGGGCCTCAGCTGTGAACACGAAGTTGTCGGGTTTGCCGTTGGTCTCATTGGAAGCCATTCTGGTTGAGTCCTGAATGTGGAAGATGACAAATCGGGAATGGAACAAAGGTGTCTCAAAACTTGAGCAGACTGTATGTTGACTGCTGTAAGGTATTAGTCCCAGGATATGCAGCCAGAATTACTACGAAGAGTCGCCACAGCACGGATATCGACGATGATTCTCAGGCCTCAACATCCGATGGTCGTAGGGTGCCTGAGGGGGGAACGGCAGAAGGGAGCAAAAGAGACAAACACTGAGTCAGGAACGTGTTACGTGACCCCGAACACAGCTTTCGAACAAGGGAAAAGTCAAACTGCGCATTTCCCATCATGCCATGTCGTGCCATAGTGAGAAGTGGCGTCGAGCAAAGGGCGTCAGCCAGAACCCCTTAGTCAATGTCACATAAGGTGAACCGGACCAACCTCAACCATGTGAAGCACTAGATCATCCTTAAGACGTAATGCAGCCGGAAAGTTTCAAGAAATCTTGTCAGCGGCCACTAGGGATAGAATGTCCTATTCTCAAAGCCCCCGCGTCAGCTCCCCACACTAGGCGCCTTTGAGTCAAGATTGTCAACTTCAAAGCGTTTTCACTCCACATAAATCGTCCTATCTCGCATGGCAACATTGGCAACACCAGTCTCTACACGCCTTGCGACCGATTCGTTAGCGGGTTTAGCTTCAGCCAGTCGTGTTTGTTGTCCGATAATGATTCCAAATCGCCCCGCAACCCGGTCTGCAAACGGGGATCAAGCGTCGGGATGGAGGTATAGGAGCATTGTTAATATTCGAGCCGCTTTCAATGACTGCTATCTCTATCGCGTAATATAGACCTCAAGTAATGTCATTGCCTACTAGATAAGAGCTTGATCTACCGAAGGGTAAGAGAGACAATGACTGTGTCCCGTGGAAGGGGATGAAATCGGTAAGGCCAACGACAGTTGATCACACCCTGCTATTTCTCAAAGTGCGAGGGAAGAGCAGGATCGTCTAAGCCCGAAAGGTGAGACGTCGTGAGAACAAGCGAGAGTGATATTCTCCTATCATGACGAGAAGAGATCATCATTCGCCCCGGACATGTGACCTCGGATTTTACCTGGAGTGACATAACATAATTTGCTACTAACCGTCACAACCCTGAACCTGCTAAGAGTTAGCACAAGCCTCAAGGTGGTAACCTCTGCGGAGTCCCCAAGTCTCCCACCCCCCTCCTCGTCCGACCGATAGGTCCCCCACTCCTCCAATCTCAGGAGATTTTGTCTGGATCAGGATAAGAACCATGCGGAGTTTCTTAGGGTCATCGGCGCCAGTAATCATCCCCATGGGGAAGGAGGTTCCACAGTCTAGACTAACGCCTCTCAACAAGGACTTGACCTGTCCAGTAGCCGTGTAGCATGTCTGTTGTTTCGTCAGTGAATATCGGCGTAATATTGTATACAACTGAGTTTTTATCGTCCACGACATCTTATAAGAGATCATGATATCCGCCGGGCTTTCCCCCATCGTATTTGAAAACTCTATCATCCCCGCTTACCCTTCAAAATCGATATTAACAACCATGGACCGCAACCAAATCACTCCCTATCGCTCTGAGGACAAATCGGGGGACAAAGACCACATCGAGCTTGTCCCACAGGGCTCTGAAGAAGGCGTCGGCCAAGTCACGGTCGTAGATCTCGAGAAAGAAAAGACCGCTGAGGGAGATGCCTACTTCCATCGTCTTGGCTGGAAACGCCTCACAGTTGTTCTCATGGTCACCTCCATCGCCCTTGGCAGTCTCAGCCTTCCAGGCGCGTTCGCAACGTTGGGTATGGTTGCGGGTGCCATCGTCACCATCGGCTTTGGTTTCATCGCTATCTACGCCAGCTATATCATCGGCCTCGTCAAGCTTAAGTTCCCAGAAATTCATCACTACGCTGACGTTGGAAGACTTCTTTTGGGCAGCTTTGGTGATAAGCTGTTTAGTGTCATCTTCGTCGGCTTACTTATTCTAGTTGTTGGGTCGCATTGCTTGACGGGCACTATTGCACTCGTCACCTTGACTGAGAGCAACGTATGCTCCTTGATCTTTGGAGTTGTCTCTGCTATCATATTGTTGATTCTAGCCATTCCACCTTCTTTCTGCGAAGTTGCAATCCTGGGCTACATCGACTTTGCCTCAATCATCCTCGCGATTGGTATCACGGTTATTGCCACGGGTATCAAGTCATCGTCAAGCGAGATCACAAATCCCTGGTCCGCATGGCCCAAGGATGATCTCACCCTCGCTGAAGCGTTCGTCGCCATTTCAGGTATTGTTTTTGCATATGCATTTGCTGCAGCACAGGTACTGCTCCTCCTCTTGTTTTATGCCCCGCCTTCTGACTTAGGTTGATAGTTCTCGTTTATGGACGAGATGCACACTCCGGCGGATTTCACCAAGTCCATTACTGCCTTTGGAATCATTCAATGTACCATCTACACGCTCACTGGGGCTCTCATTTACGCCTTCGTGGGACAAGACGTCCAGTCCCCGGCGTTGCTTTCAGCCGGCCCCATGGTCGCCAAGATAGCCTTTGGTATCGCGCTTCCAGTCATATACATCTCCGGCTCTATCAATACGACTGTTGCTTGCCGATTCATACATGGAAGAATGTATCAAGATTCGATCACGCGGTACATTAACACCCCTAAGGGCTGGGCAACTTGGATTATCGTTGTCTCTTTTGTAACATTCTTCTCGTGGATCATCGCCGAGGCTATCCCCTTCTTCTCCGAGTTGTTGTCCCTTACTGGCTGCCTCTTTGTTGCAGGCCTTTCGTTCTATATCCCTCCTATCATGTGGTTTTGCCTGCTTAAGGAAGGGAAGTGGTACGAAAGGCACAACCTCCGACCGGCCATTGCGAATTTGATTGTATTCATTGTCGGCTTTACGGTCTTTGGTATTGGTACCTATGCCAGTGTTGTGGAAATTGTGAGCTGATGTTCTTCTCTAATCTTGGGATGTCGGTTTCTAACCTGGTTGATAGATCAAGAAGTTCGAATCAGGTTCAATCAGCCGACCATTTTCGTGCAGTGTCGGCCATTGAGCTTGCGGTCCGGTTTCCCAACCTTTGTCATCACAACACATACTTGGTTGGCTACAAAGGGCCATAGTTCCATATCTCACTGGTACATTCTTCGCGGTAGTCGAGGGCTAGATAGTAAAAGCAACGAAGGGTTCGCCTGTCACAGAGATTGATACCTAGTGCTCTATGACCGTCTTGTGTTTGTATCAAACATAACTCTGTACTTCATAGAGTCTAGTTATTATTATTAAGAAACTCTTACAACACTTTGCGTTTTGAGATCGGAGAATGGTTGTCACAGTGGCTTTGTTGGTATGGTTCGACGACACCGAAGAGCTTGGACTTGATATCTTCGCTCACGATAGCCAACCGGCCTTCGGCGACTGATAAGACTTGGAGAGACAGGGATACTCTGCGGCTGTTTTCTCGCCTTATATTGAGCCCTCGAGGGGTAACCATCTCCATATACCATCTTTCTTTCTGAGTCTTGGTTCTTATCGAAACACCGCAATGTTTGGGAAGACTAAAGGTCCGAAGCTCCGGAGAATGGACGAATATAGTGTCGTCTCCTTGAGAAAGAATCGCATGAGCTGGAAGATCGGTTGCAGGACGCTGAAGAGGTGCCGCCTCTGCGTCTTGAGCTTGGGTACTTCGGCGGTGACTAGCTGCTCCATCCGAAATGTGAACTGATCCCGTGCCATTGCCGCCTCGATCCGCTGCCTCTCCCGCGCAAATGGCGTTGTAGAAGCTGGTTGTTCTGGCGTAAGCTCTCCCCAAAGCCGTCGTAGAAGCTCCGGCTGCTTACTACGGGTGCGTCCGCCCACGATCTTGGCTTTCGATGGTGGCATTGTCAGCGCCGTAGTAGCGATGCCTTTCGTGGCGAGAAGCTCTTCCGGTCGTTTGCGAATCGACCGCTTGTTGTTAGAGTGGCCTTGGAAGAGTCCAAAGGACAGAATCTGATCTTCGTCGTTCTGAAGACTCAAGTTGTCCTGCATGGCGATATAGATGTTGTTGAAACACCTAGGTGACCACACGGAGGAAAAGTTGCCATACCGCTGGTGAAAACCTAGGGGATAAAAGGTGAACTGCTGGGCTTTGTGGTATTGAACTGACACCTGGCAGTGATCAGCTAGCAGACAAGCCACCCCGGTATCAGCGCTGGATTCGACCTCCTCGTTATCGTCATCACCCCTTCCAGTAGTTGCTCCACCCTTAGAGTGGTGGATATTAGCAGTCAGAGCGTAGGACGCCTGATCAATATGATCCAGATTGTACTTCTGCTCCAACTATGTCATCAACCTCTCCAGTCCGTCACCTTATAGAGGTCTCGCTGAGCCTCAACGCCATCATCATCCTCATCATCTTCGCCGGGTCGTGAACCACCCGGCGGGCCGCTACTGCGGTCGGCGTCATCCTCGCCACTCTCGCCCATGAATAAGCCTGATTCTTGGCTGCCGCGGTGTTCATGCTCATCACAATTCGAGCCCCCCCTCCCCC